>JAUESI010000010.1:923617-945020 GCA_032275145.1 Synergus laeviventris
GCACATGAATTGAGGTTATATTATTATTTCCAAGTGGACGGCCATATTTGTACATATGTTCATACTAGCGCCACTCTTGGGAAGTTTAGGTACCTGTGTAGTTCGCGAAAAAATATGCTCATTTTTCGTAAAGTCAATGTACAGGATTTTGGTCTCCTTATGTCTATTCTCCATGCCTTTAAGCATCGTGCATTCAAATCTGGTGCATTAATGCGATTAATACTTTAATGCGTTATGCAAAAGTTCTCAACCAATCTCTTAGTGTTCACGTTTGGAAATGGACGCCTTTGATTGGTTTAGAACTTTATGCTGCCAACGAGAGAGCTCCTTTAGTCCTTTCTCAATTGCACTCAATTGACTCAACTGCAAATGTGTCGCGTTCGGCATCTGATTATTATAAATAATTTCTTTTTAACTTTTAGAATTATCCATTAGACCAAAATTGAAGATAATTAAATCACTATTCTGTAAATAAAAAATATACATTACTGGAATGATAAATTATATATTTTGTTTGCAAGATAGGAATTAAAATTATTTTTAATTTTGCTCAGAATTAATTAATTTCGGTCTAATGGATGTTTCTATGAGTTAAATGCTATTATTTATAATAAACAATAAAAAAATATATTTTAGCATTTTATAAGCGATATTAGCTATGCGTGAATAATAACCAATCAGATGTCGAGCGCGATACATGCGTAGTTGACTAACTGCCCCGAAATGGTGAAATGATAGAGGGTATGTAAAGATGTAAAGGCAAAATAAAGATCACCTTTATGTTAAAAGATCTTGTGGTATACACGAATCACGATTCACGATACCGAAAACTGAGACTGAGAGTCTGAGACAGACTGAGACCTGAGTGCGATTTTCCCGCAGTGCCGTGAATAATTTGGAGGAAAAAAATTGATATTCGTGCAACTCGCTAACATTCCAGTGCTTCGAAATGTGTCGATAAGGTAAATAATTAAGGAACAGTGCATGTTAAATATGGCTTTTCTGAAATTGCATGCGGATATAAGTGGACAGTGGTGAATTTTCTTTCGGAGCTTCGGGCGTCAGCAGAATCCAGCTGGGCCATACTTTGGCTTTACTACGTGATATATATTTGTGTATTCTCAAGTCCCAAGTGCAGTTCAATAGCTTCTTTTACCGTTGCCTCGTGGTTGTGAAAAATCACAATTTCGCAAACCTGAATCTGAAATTTGACGCTTCAGACGCAAGAACGAAATGCAATCTTGTGCCTTGAAAAATTATTTCCAGGTAGTATTACATAAATAGCTATCCGTCCCATTTTCATACTTACAATTAAATATTTTCACAAAGATTGAGTTATTAGGAGATATGACATAAATAATTTTTTCTATATTAAATAATATTTTTATATTAATGTCCACAAATATTTTTGTAGATAACTAGTTAAACAAAGAAAATTGAACAAAGTATATAATCAAAAACTAGGACAAAAATTCATTCGGATTATCGTGAAGAAATTCCATTTGCTCCAAATAGTATTGGGGAATATGTACACGTAGAGAATTGATGTCTGGAATTTCCCCAAGTCTAAAGCCGTAAAAAGACCAATAGATGAATTTCGCATTTTTTGCTTCCAATGCCATCTGGAATTTAGATACATGATATTATCAGATTCTCTTTGACTTTTAGTCAGCCGAAAATATATTCATGAATTGAATTTTCATACAAAAAATAAAGTATGTAATTCGGTAAAAACTTTGGCTGGTGCAAATTGAAATTAATCGGTTTTGCGTCGCTCTCTATATCCTAAGTCTTCTGAATGATAAGTGTGTGCGTGCATATGTGATATTACATAGGAAAAGTGAAATCAAAATTAAAGAAAAGAATGTTTATTTGTATGATTGGAGTAGCCAGTTAAATCATTTTTTCTGCTTAGAATTTATCTATACATATTTAAAATGTACTCTCTTTGCAGAGAAAACATGTAATAATAATTTGTGTTTTCTGGGGAAAATGGTGCGTGTCTTTTTGGCAATAGTCTAACAATTAAATTACATTCACAACATTTTTTTTTAGTTCGAACAAACTCGAAATAAGTTTTCACTTTTATTAAAACACATTTGATATTAGGAAAACGTAGAAGACGTTTTATCTATGTTAGGTACAAATTATTATTTTTTCGTTCTGAAATTTACTGTCTCCAATGGAAACATCAGATTTTTTAAAAACATATGTGTAATCCGCCTGACAAACATAAAATATTCCTATTGACGAAACTTTCGAAGTGATCTACGTATATAAATCACTTGAAATGTATTTAAAATCGTTTTAAATTCCTTTAAATCACTTAAAAATTCTTAAACTTTGTGGGCTTTTAAAATCCTTTGTAATTTTTTAATATCATAAAAATCGCTTGAAGTATTGTCTAAATGCAATGGTTTAATTTTAGAAAAAAAAAGTATTAAATATATAGAAAGATGTTGAAGGTTGTTGAACAGCTTGTTAATAGATTCAAGTAGATAATACTTGTAAAAGTATTAAAATTATACAATTTTTCTCTCTATACGCATGCTTCTATTTAAAAAATGAGGACCACTACAGAGTTAAACAATATCTAAGTATAATATTTATTAAGTAAAATCAGGTGATCGAATTTTGAATTAAAAACATGGACCCTTACCAAGTAAATTTTGTTGCTAACGTCCGATTTAATAACTTTATGAACTAAGAGTAATAATATCATTCATATTTTTTATCACAGCGACAGTTAAAGTAACGTGATATGAAATTTTTATTTATTATTCTGAATGTGACTTTATTACTTATTTCTCTTTATTTATTTAAATTTTATTTAAAATCTGTGTTCAATCAAAAACAACGGAATATAAAGTTTGAAGTTGTTTCAAATTTTGAAAAACGAAGTATTTGTTTAATGTCTCATAGCCTAAATTTATTAGATTTATGACAATTAAGGAAGTTTAATATTGATTTCGACCTAAATGCTCGTAGTGTAACAAAAGTGTAGTCGTGGAAGATACGTTTCTCGAAAACTACCAAAATTTTTTTAGGCTATAATTAAAAATAGTCCGATTGAGTTCATCTTTGACGCGATTTTTTTAAGGTCTAGAAAAATAGATAGAAGTCTAACCATAAATGAGCCAAATATTTTGTAGACAAATACGACACTATTTTTATCGGTTATTACAGTCATTTTATTAGCTGACCTAACTAAAGATTCTTTTTTAATTGGAATATTCTTTCTTTTTGTTACAGTGATAATAAGTCGATTTCGTGTGGAAATCTAATAGCAGAAAGATGGATGCGGCAAATGCGAAAGAGGTTGAAGACGAGTACGTATCGTCGTTGGCTGATCTTGTAGGCAACAGTAAGCCGATGATCACCATGCTCACTATGTTAGCTGAGGAAAGCATCAAACACGCCCCAGTTATAGTCCAGGCCGTTGAAGCCCATTTGCAAAAGGTTACCCATCTTTTGATGTTACACTCGAAAAAGAAAATGTTTACTCTACATTCAATTACTCATTCCCAATTATCATTCTGTTCACAAATTTTACACCGGCTCGTTGTTGCATTGATAGTCATTACACATTCAGATCGAAGAAGTATATGCATTTAATCAATATTAAATTTTAGGAAAGATATTTTTTTTATTCAAGACAGTTTTGTTACGATATAAGAATGAGCTTTTTAGAAATTGCTTGAAATTGTTATATTATCATATATTGCTTATTTAATTTATACTTATTCATTGAAATGGATAACGATTAATCGTTTCTGATTCATTGTTTTAATAACATTTATTTATTTTCTTGATATATCCAGAGAGTTGACTCCATATTCAAAAATTAAATTCCTCATTAAAAGCCTTTGAATAGATATATTTTATATTTAGCCAGGCACAATTCAATTTTGCATACTTTTGAAAACTAAATTAAAATTTTCTTCTAAGAATTATGAATATGTCTTAACTTAGTCATTTAAAGTACTTAACAAGTACAGAAAGTCAATGCGGTGATCGATCTGTGCACTTTCGAAGGTCTTAATTGCATTTTAACTACTCATGCTGCAATAGCAAGTAGTTTTTTGTGTAAATACAAAGAATGTATCGACAAATCTTTATTATCTGATCAAACTTATCGTTGTTTCGAGATTTTTCAAATTCGTTAATTTCATCCACTATGTTCAAACTATCGGTATTTAATACATTTACTATCACACTCTGGCTATAATTTATGTAAATATTTTATATTATTTGTAAAGTTAATCACATTTATATGGAAAGCTTTCTGGAGATAAACGAAAGTAGAAAATGAACGATTTTATAAACGATAATATTGAACTAGACGTGAATTTTTTGGATGGTAGTGAATTTATTAAAAAGATAAGTTGAATGAAGACATTTGAACCCCTTCTTATCGTTTTAAGATCCAGGTCTATGATTCTATGTGATATTAATCAGTATGATGACTATACCACGATTTGGAAATAAAGTGCCATTTTGATCTATCAACATCGATATTACGATCTTTTGTTTCTGAACATTCTTTCTCTCTGCGTAGTTTCTTTTTCTTTCGATTTAGGAAATAGGATCAGCACCACCTGATATTTAATTTAAAAACATTATTGTAGTGAAACATTAAGTTAATCATATGGATATTAGTGGATCAAAAATTATAAATTAAAACTAAAAGCAGAGAAAAGTGGGGCAAAATGGATTTCTAGGGAAACTGGTTTTTCATATCAACTACGAAAATAAATAATTTTTTATGTAAACTATGTTGTTTAAATTAAAGAAAATTTTGTTGTATTTTCTTTCGTACCTTTCTAGAAAATTAAATCTTCAACGTATTTTACACCTTAGTAATTCGATGCCATTTCAGGGTGGCAAATTCACCGGGATACCGGAAAATGACAGAGAATTTAATTAAAAAACCGAGAGCTTACTACTGATCGCAATAAAATTCAAGTATTCATTCTTTAAAAATTATCTATAGTATATGAGAGAAAGTATTTTTCTTTCTTTTTTTTTCCATTATAAAAAAACATTTTACAATTTTTTGCTTTAGTGTATTACAGGATTTTTATAATGAACATCATAAGTTAAAATAAATCCCTGCGCTTTGCGGAATATATAAATATTTTACTTTTAGTTGAGCCAGAAAATTGAATAACTGGATAAGGAAAAACCGAGAGTTTTAAATCTTCCGTCGAATCGCCACCCTGTATTTATATTGAAGATTCGTCAAGCAAGTTTAATATCTTTCGAAAACGAATCTTAGATAGTTACGTGCGAAACATCCTTTTTTTTGCTCGTCAAAAATGGTGAAGGTTATATTTAGTACGTAATAAGAAATGTTTGTGTGATTGGAGATTTGTAAATTTTGAGTGTTCATTCAAATAAGAAGAGAGTGCATTCACAGTCTTATAAGGTGAAAGGGCAAAGCTGTAAAGAAAAAATTGTCTTGCTCTGAATATAGTCTCAGATAAGTGGTTTTCCCGATTTTACCAGCGAAGTGTAATTCTGCTTGTATTATTAAAAGTTACTTATTGTTACTTGATTTTTGAGAATATTCTTGTCTCTAATGTATCCTTAAATTTTTTCTTGAGGGTAAATTCCTCACTATTTTATAGCAGTGCGTCCCTAAAGTGTTCCGTTTTGCTCTACCTTTTTCTACTGTAGCTTTGTGCTTTAAAGGTTCAATAGACTAGAATATTGTTATATTTTATTAGGTGAAAAGTGACTACAAGCTACCGGTACTATATCTCATCGATTCAATTGTCAAGAACGTCAAAGGAAGTTATCTAACTCTATTCTCTGAAAATATTGTGGACACATTCAGCAAGGTCTTTGAAGAGGTAATAATTCAGTTTAGTCTTTTTTTTTATTTATTAATGGATAAGTGTTTGACCATTTGAACCGTTGTACTTTGAAGTTCTTTGATGCCTATAAAAGAATTCGATGTCTGTAAAAATCATTTGTATTCTAAATGAGAATTTTTTAGAAAGATAAAAAATGTATTCCTTTGTCATGAAGGATTAGTACCATTGGAAATCAATATTTTTACTGTACATTGTATTTAAAGGCTACTATAAGATAGTTGCGTCAAACGAAGTCATTGACTTGCTGCTTTTCTATTTATGAACTAATGTAAAGTATCTCCAGAGTTATTGAGTTACATTAAATACCAAGAGAACCTTGATTTAAATTTAATAATTAATTTTAATTTCTACT
Organism: Synergus laeviventris; assembly: GCA_032275145.1. Taxonomy (NCBI): domain Eukaryota; kingdom Metazoa; phylum Arthropoda; class Insecta; order Hymenoptera; family Cynipidae; genus Synergus; species Synergus laeviventris. The sequence continues at coordinate 929,849 of JAUESI010000010.1, forward strand.
TAATGCTGCAAATATTCAAGATAAAGAACCTAGTTTGCAAACTTTTAGCTAAAATAAAAAAAATAATTAATTATTGAATATTTAATTGATTAGGTTGATGAAACAACGAGAGCAAGCATGTTTAAATTACGTGAGACATGGATGAACGTTTTCCCGGAAAATAATCTGTATAAATTAGACCTCAAAGTGAATAGTATAGATCCAGCCTGGCCAATACTTTCGGTTCCTACTAGTGGAACCAGTTCTATTCACGTAAACCCTAAATTTTTTTTAATGGTGAGTTTTACATGAACTATTTCTTAATGTTCAATAAAGACAATTTTTTACAAATTTATATTATTTATAGAAAAAACAAGCTACATCTGTAACTACACCAGTTGCTTCTGTGAATTTACCCTCAACTAATAATGTGCTAACAACTGAAGCCGCCATGAAGGAACAAGTTCTAAAGAAAGAACGTGAACTTTTGGAATTACAGAGAAAGAAAATAGAACTGGAATTGCTTCAGGCAAAAGCTAGTTTAGAACAACAGCAACGACAGTTTTATAAACAAGTTGAAAACTTGAAAACTACGGTGAGGAAAATTTCATATATGCCAATTTATGATCAGGTGGGTAGGTACGTTTTAATTTTGAGTCAGCGACTGTTGAGAGTGCAGTCTGTGTCGTAGATCAGCAATTCAAGGCCGATAAAGCTTAAGAGAGCTCCAGAGGTTGAATGCTAAAAGTGTATGATCTTTAAGTACCTGAACCTTGGAAATGCGTCCCAGTCATAAAGCAGATAATCTAGTCTGCCTATTAATCCTTAATAATGAAAATTCTCCCTTTTTCGGCTGTATTTAGTGAGGTACATTCATACTCCTGCCATGCCGCTCTATTTCCACTTCCAGGTTCATATTAATGTATAGGCATACTAATAGGCGCCATGATTTTGGAAGCGGTAAAATAATTGGAAATTTAGAGATATTTAAAAAAATAATATTATGTAAAATAAAATTTTATTTTTTTTCTGAAATATGTTAGAACAACGTATATGAAGATAAACTACTACAAGTTTTCATGAATAGTGTGATTAGTGGGTAATAATATAATTGTTAAAATCAATTTTTATTTTTGTTTTCAGCATCCAGTAACAGGAATTGTAACTCCATCAATTGAAAACGCTCAAGAGATATCTGTAGCATCTAATGCACCTAGTCAAGGACCAAAAACTACTTATAAACAGGTAAAATCCGTTCTCATAATTGCAATTTTGTATTAAATTATAAATTTAGCTTTATAAACTTATATATCTTAACATGAAAACAGATTTAACAATTTTGGTAATTAAGATTTTAAAATATCTAAAAAAGACGTTCCGAACTCCGTTCAGCAACAATTATAACACATTTTCTAGAATAATAATCTAATTTTATGAAACTTGATGCTAAGAAGAAAATTTACGATATTCTTATTCCCTTACAAGATAGGAATTAAAGATGCAGATGTAACAAAATCTTTAAAAAAAATTAACTGAAATATTATGTAAAAGTAAAACATTATTTGACTATAAAGTTGAGAAATAGTATTCTTTTTTCTCGACTGAGGGATACTGTGTCTTTTTCAAACCTTAACATTCTTGTCGTTTTTTAATTTGTGTACATTACAGCTTTTAAGTAAAACTTGAAGACTTTCATCTAACAGAATATTATTACCATTAGTTTCCAGCAACAACAGTTTCGCTTTTGAAAAAAGCTGGTACAAGCAATGGCCCTCGTATAGCGCCGGCCAGTAGTATCGCAGTAGCATCCGCCAGACCCATGTTGCGGGATCCCAGATTGAAGGTTTCAACATCAGCCCAAGAGCAGGATGCATCGCAAACGGATCTTCGACTAGGAGCAGGAATTAGCGGTGAAATTTTGTTTCGTGTAGAGGAGGAAATACAGGCAGCAGTCCCAGTTGTCAATACTGTACTTTCAGAGCAATTAAAGCAGCAGTTACTTTTGAAACAGGCTGTGACTAGCACTATCAACAAGCCTCCGTCGATTGCCGACGGCTCAAATATCTCACTTTTAATCGCTAATAGTAACAATAATGCAAATGCAAACCTCAACATTATCAATAAAAATTCCAGTGATAATGCAAATAAAGATGCTGTCTCGCATCGAAAAAGTCAAAAAAAAGAACCCCGATCGTATAGTAATAGTAGCGGTAACTTACCAGTTAACAATTCTAAAGCATCGCAAAGCCAGTCCGTAAATAGTAATAGTTTTCCGGTATCATCAGCGAGTAGTAGAGGAGGCGGAGGAAGCGAGTCCAAATTGAAGGATGCCAAAAGCTCAAATAACCGTGACTCTTCAGTCTCAGAAAGCGACAAATCTTCCGCCTCGTCCAAGACCTCGCATAGAAAATTAGGAATCAAATCTCGATCTAAGCTACCACATTCTTCTCCGATCAAGCTCCCTAAAGTTGACAAAGATTCAAGTCCTGTTAGTTTGAAATCGCGCGAAAAAGAAAACGAGGGCAGTTCGCCTTCTTCACGTGCTTCTCCCCAATCCTCTTCCCACTCGTCCAAAAATCGTAAGAACAGCACCAAATCCAGAAAGCGTAGTCCGAGTCCTTATCGAATTCCCAGACGTAATGAAGTAAAGTCGAATACAAGCTCAAGTAGTTCTGGAGGTCTTACCGAGGAGGAACAGTCAGGTTCGTTGATAGTGTCACCTCCACATCCACCTACTTTTAAAGAAATTAGACCTGCAGCTAGGCAAAGAAATTACGTCAGACGAAATAAGGAAGGTAGCATTAGCCCGGAGCTGTCTGCAACTCCTGCTGCAAGCAGTCAGTCGTCGAGTAAAGACGAAGATCTTAGGGCTTCTCTGCCTATACCAGTTGCATCAGTCCCTTCCAGCATTTCTGAAAAAAGTGAGTATTGTCTTATTGAAAAGATACACGTGCCAGTTAATATATACATCAACTCAGACATTCTAAACAGCATGGTGTGCTAGTCAAAACGAAAAAATGTATTTATTTATTTTATGAATTTAAAGTAATTTAAGGAAATGTCCTTTTTTTCGAATATCAAAAATTAACTTTTCAGTTTATTTAGTTTATATTATTTTTAAATTTTATTTCTGAATAACTAGCCTAAATGCTTAAAACTTTTATTCTACATTTTCAGAAGATTGAATTATTGTCAACAATTAAAAAATCAATTACCATCGAATCTTGAGTTTACGATTAATAATGATTAAAAAATAATTTACTTTCAGTGCACTTTGTTCGGTAAATTAATTCATAAACTGTACTCTCCTAGTATTAGATCAAAAGCGTCAAATTTTATAATACATTGATTTTTTTTCAGAAGAAGACTTAGACCTACGAGTATTACCTCCAATTAATTCGAATAAAAGACAAAGCTCCGAACACAAAGAACCAATTGTAGTTAAAAAAAGCAAGGTTGAAAAATTCGATGCGTAAGTAACAATGTACTTTTTTGTTTTGTTTTATCTGTTACTACTGTTTAAACGAGGTTGAGGTTGAAATTCCTGATATGTAAATACACATTATAATGAAGATATAAAACAATTAATATTTTCGATTAAAAATGTTAGGTCATTAGAGTTAAATCATTACAATGAATTATCTTTCACTAAGTACACAATTTGTAGAATAACCGAAATTTATTCACACCTACTTAAGAATACGAGTTCGAACTGAACCTTTAAAAAGATAAGATACGTTTGAAGATCTTTCTGTAAAATATAATTGCCAGTGACCTTCTGACCATTATATCTTCACATTCTTATTTTCATCTTTGATTACTACCATCTATGAAAACCTTGATAGACTCTTTTTCTAGTATTCCAAAAGCAGACCTACTCTGCTCTTTCTGATAATGTTACTGGAAATATTTTGCTTACTATAATTTCACTTAATTTCAGATTATTTGGGAATGAAGACGTTGATTTACGAATGCTCACAAATCCCAATGCTGGTCGGCCACCTACGCCGCCACCACCTGTAATATCTGGAGATGAAGGAAAAGACAGTTGGGCAAAGCTAAAAACTCCCTCGAAGAGTAACGACAGAGACAAATCCGAAAAGGCTCCCTCTGAGGAAAAACGAGACCGCGACCGCAGTAGAGATCCTCTTGGCCGACCGCGACTGTACAATAAGCTTCCCGATGATCCCAAGGAAAGACGCAGAACTCTTTCTAATGATAATCAAGATCTAAAATTTAGTCGTCGAGGTCGAGAGGCTGACAAGTATGAGAAAAATCCTGAAAGAAATATTGAAATAATCTTGAAACAGGCAGCCGAACAATTGAGTCAGGGCGCGATCACGAAAGATGACTACAATAAATTGATACAGGAAGTTTTACAAATGAGTGAAGCCCAAAAACTAAAGGCAGCCCAGCGTCAGGAGAGGGAAGTGGGATCTTTAGTTTGGGAGAAAGAATCTAATATGGACATGAAGAACAGGATGTCAGGCTACCCTATGAAAGATGGTGAACATCATAGGAAGGATTATCCTGCAGGAAGGAACGAAGCAGGCCCAAGATGGCAAAATCAACAGTGGCAACGACCAGGACCCTGGGCTCATCCTCCAGGACCTCCTTTTGGTGGTCCACAAGGTCCTTTCAATCCTGATTATAGACCTATGGGTCCCTGGCAGAACCCTAGACACTTTGGTCCCATAAGACCCGACTTCCCATTCCACAGTGGCTTTAATCCTAATCTAGGCCCTCGAATGGGGCCCGGCATGATGGGTGGTCCGAATGGTTCAATTATGCCCAATGTTATACCAAACAACCTTGGACTCATGGGTATAGGCAATGCACCTTTGCCGATGACAGGCATGGGTCCCGGATCCATGATGATGAATGGTCCTATGGGAAAAATTATGCGCCCTAATATGGGACCAGGGGGTCCGCCAATGCGAAAATCTTCTCCCACTGCTACACCTAAATTTGAGCGCGATGAGAACGAGGACAACTTCAACGGAGATTCAATAAAAAACACAGCAATTAACCGCGAATTGCCCATTCCTGATCAAAAAGTGTTAGACGAGATCACTCATGATGTTATGAGGTCAATAAAAATTGACGGTATTTCAAGGGAAATTCGTTATTACGGACAGACGGCAATTGCCTTTTTGAGTTGGGATGATCCGAGAGAAATCGGTTTTCAGGATGGAGTAAGGCGAGTTTTAATAGATGACATAGAAACTATTACTTGTGCGTTTAATGAACCGTTTAAAGAATTTGTCTATTTGGGAGAAAGTCACAGGATTAAGTTGGGAGGTCCTACAAGGGAATTGTACATCGACGATCGTTGGTACGAATGTTACTTTGGAGGTCCTGCAATTTCGATAAACCTTGGTAGCAAGAAAGTTAATGTGAAACTAGAAGGACCATCGCCTCAGGTGAAAATTGGTACCGTGAAGAGAACTGATTTGGTGGTGGCGAAAATAAATCTGATTATCAATGCGAAGAATATGGTGCCTGTGTTTTTGGACGCAAAACCTCAAGTATTCGAAATTGAGGGTACACCACACACCTTGGAGTTCATTGATGCTTTGCAAACTGTTTTGTTAAATGGACGCCCGTTTAAGGTTGAATTTGGAGGTCTACCAAAACCAATCATCGTGAAAGACAAGAAACATTTTATTCGATTTTCGGTACTACCGAGAGGTGTTCGAGCGGGTCATGTCAGGATTGCTGGTATGAGGGGAGAAGGTCCTCTAAACTCGCCATCGATTTCTCCAGGATTGCAGCAGATCATGAGCGTTGAAAACACACCGGCTTCAACTTCAATGTCTTCAACTATAGAACATGATTCTGCGTCTCAAGATGGATCTGATTTCACTTCTACTACTCCTAAACCTGATTTGCAACTGGACATGTTGTCATCAGTTTTGCCGTCAGCTATGGCACCATCTTCTGGTCTTTCATATCAAGCAGAGCGAGTTGAAAACCCTCCAGCACCTGCCTCAGTTGTAAATTTGAATTTGAATATGGACGAGTTGTTCCAGAGACTCGTGGAAACGGGTATTGTTGCAAGTCTTTCCGAGACAAAGAAACAAGAAGAACTTGAAAAGGAAAAGCCCGAAATTATTCCCGTGTCGTTTACTGACGATAAATCGTTAAGAGTCAAACAACCTGCGGTTATTGGATTGTTATTCAGCGGCATGCAATGTAGTTCTTGTGGTTCAAGATACGCTACACCGGAACTGACGTCTAGGTACAGTCAGCATCTAGATTGGCACTTCAGGCAAAATAGGAAAGAAAAGTACTCAGCAAGGAAGGCTCACTCGCGAAATTTCTACTATGATCTCAGTGATTGGACCCAATATGAAGAAGTTGAAGATTTAGAAGACAGAGGTGAGTCTATTTATAAATCTTTAAATAAACCACACCGACTGAAGAAAATACTTTCATAAAATTGAAGAAAAAAGACACATGATAGTTTGTTATTTAAAAAATTACTAGATAACAAGATTTTGTGTACCATCAATTGATTCTAGCATCCACAAAATAGGAATCTGAAGCCAAAATTTTTGATCTTTTTGAGTTTTTTTTCTGAAAAATAAGTTTCAAAAGTAAAAGATAAAAACATTTTTATCTGTTTCTGAAACCTTTTATCAAACAAACTGGAAATGCCAAAGGTTTCTGATAGGGCTAAAATTAAAACCTGATATTTGCAATATATTTTTCCCAAAGGTTCAAGAACTTTATCAAAATTTTGTTTAGCGCACTTTGTTGCACATTTGCCCATCACCTGCAGCCTTTAATATTGGCTGTTTGCTATGCTGGCTCTCATGGTGCTAATTCATTTTAAAAAATGTATATATTTATAATATATTTTTTTTAAATGTATGTCATATTAAACATTAAACCTTAAATATCTCGAAAAATAGTGATGCCAATAAGAAAAGATGATTAGTTTCAGAATGAACGCTTCAAAATACATAAAGAATCAATTAATTTTTTTTTTTTACTTTTAGCTCAAAGCTGGTTCGAAACAGAAAAGCAAACAACGGAAGTTGAAAATGCGGTAGCTGAATATCTTCCAGAGGAAGCTGAACAACCGAGTGTAGCTACAGGATCAGCCACAGAACTTCGATGTCACGTTTGTCATGACGAGTTTAATCAGTTTTACAACGAAGAAATGGAAGAATGGCATATAAAGCCAGCAGTTGTCTTCGAGGACAATTACTTTCATCCTTTTTGTCTTGAGGATCATAAAGTAAGTCCTTTCCCTTTTTTTCATTTACTCGTTGCCGGTGTTGCATAAATAATCAGTTTTTTTCTTCCATATACTTACACGCAATGTATTCCTTGTTGCATTCTTACGAAATAGGAAAAGCTCCTTGTGGTATGTGCTTTTTCATAAGTTAATAATAAGCACGTTAAACAATTTAATTTGCAGTGTGTTAGTTGTTAAATGTGATTTTCGTATTCTTAAGCATTTCCACTTTCTTCAAACGAAGATACGAATTTATTTTTATCATAAAATTATAAAATCAGTTACTAAATATTCTTTTTATTATTACAGAGGGCCTTAGAAAAATCAGCAGAGGCGCTCGAAGCTCTCGTGGCATCAGAAGAGGGAAAAAATTTAGCTGATGAAGCTATGGAAGCAGAAGAAGTAGAAGAAAAAAAGGAAGATATAATTGAAGATGCAAATGAAGAAAAATCAAATGAAGACAAAACCGAAAAATTAGAGGAAATGGAAACAGTCTCACAGGAAGAGGAATCAGTAGTAGAAGCCGAACCTGATATTGTAGTTACAGAACCCCCTCCAGCTCCCATAATTGAAGCAATTGATCTTGAAGCTGAGGAAGATGAACCCAGCTTAATTGTGGAAACCCAGCAGTCGACAATCAAGGAAAAAGAGCCGGTTAATGAAATGGAAAGGATAGATCAGCCTTTCGACAAAATTAAAATTAAGGAAGAACCTCTAGATGTAGCTGAGATTCCGGAAGAAGAGGAATTTGTCTTCACTAATGTGGAAGTGAAAGAGGAACCAGTTGAACCTGAACCTGGTAAGTTTTCCAAGTCCCTTTTTTTTGTTTTTAATTTATATAACCAATTTAGTATATAAAGTATATTTCCTTAAAATTCCACAAAATTCCTCAAAACATTTGAAATCCTATCAAATTCCACAAAAATTTTAATTGTTCCAAATTTTTGTTTAAACTTGAATTCTTCAGTAATCTTTGTAAGACTACTGAAATATCTTTAAATTATTTAAATTCATTAAGTTTACTTTAAACTTTACAAAAAAAGTATTAAGACCAGAAAGTTTTTCGATTTAAAAAATGAGTACTGCTACAGAGGGAAAAAATATCTATGAACCTAATTATAATATTTATTGAGTAAAATGATAAAATCTAATTCTGAAGTTAAAATATGAATCCAACACGCTTAAAATGAAATTGTCTTAAATTTCCATCATAATCTAAACAAAATATTTCTATTTGCATTGTAGAACCAGTGCCCGAAGAAAGCATAGAGCCAACTGAAGTTGACACGACTCATGCAGCAATGAAATCTAGCATTGATGGAAATGTCGAATTCGAGTCAGCACCAGCAATAATTCCAGCAGCTCCATCAAAAATCAAAATAAACATCACAAAGCCCTTGGCAGCAACTAAAGAACCAGAAGAACAAAAACAAACCCCGGTTATTGAAAGTCCTGAAGTAGAAAATAAACGTCCGCTAAGCCCAGCGACTGTAAAGCCTGTATTGAAGAGTAGAAATCTTAAAATTTATCCTAAAGTTGAAAAAGGGGAAGAAATGTCAGGACTTTGCTCGATTATGTAAGAAGCAAATTTCTACGTACATGTGTTAAACACTTGTATGTAGGTAAGTAAGGATGGAAGCGAGTCACTAATTAAAATTTTCAACCAGTGCTGAAGTGACATGATGTAAAAAATTTTTATGTGAATTCAATGATAACAGAAACTATTTTAGATAGTTTTTCTTGTGGGTCTTATTTAGTTACGTATTTATATTTTTCATCATGCATGCAAGGAATATGCCATATTTCACACAGCGTGTGCAATATGCCACAATACCGCTGTGAAGTATGGCACATTCCTCGCATGATGAAATAGTACGTTGTGTAACGAGTTGGGTATAGTTGCATATTGCACACGCGGGCGCAGCTAGTGTACCACTAGCGCCATCACTAGCTGATGGTAAACCATTACTAATCTTAACGCGTTTACGACACTTTAAAAACAATAAGTCTTCTGATGTCGTACTTCGAAGTGGCTTCTTAGATCAGCTCTCACCTCTGATTAGAGCAATCCTCGCTACATCCGAAAATACAAATTTAACCGCATTAGCAACAATGGCGGAAAAGACATCACGGAAGCCTTAGACCCTAGTTGTCTTTACTCTTAGCGGCGAGTATTGATGCTGAGCTATGGCGATAAGAACGTAGCCACTGTGAGGATGGCTAGTTCCTACAACGGCACCCGCGTTCGCAATATGCAACTATACCCCACTCGTTACACAATGTACTATATAATCATAATTAATTAATTGTTAAAGTATCCAAATCTGAGGACCGAAAATTCGATTAAGTTCCTTTTTCTTGCATCATGTCACCCATGAGATAGAATAAAACACTCAATAATTAACCTGGTAGGGAATCGAGGAAGAGGAGTAGGCAGCTTTTAATGACAGCTTTCTTTACTTTTCAGCCTCGGATCCTTAATCCGTTGTATAGATTTAGATATAAGTGCTTTTAAGGTACAATAAGTGCATAAAAACTGAAAACTACTCTTGCATAATAATTATGTAAATATTTCATACTATTTGTACTTTGCAAAAGAAAACGGAGACTGAGCGCTACGTTTTGCGTTTTTTAAATAGTAAATACTTATTCAATTTTAAAGTTGATTGAATTCAATTAAATTCAGAAGTACACGTGATCAGGATAAAAAAACGAAAGTTTTGTTCTTTTAGTTGTTAATACTGTACAAAATGTGTGATATACGATTAAATTGTACATATATATAAGTACCATTAAGAGAAATGGAACATCACGTTATGCTAATGAAGCAGTTACGAAAAAAATTATTTTGTTGTATAAAAAAAATATTTATTGAATAATAGGGGTTTAATTTTTTGTTTATTTCTGATTTATCCCTTATATGTATTAAATGATTTTTAATGATACCTTCTTAATTTCCAATGAGAGTTTAGTAGTACTCAACTAAATAAAGTTTACTACAAAAATATTTCGATTTAGTGTTAGATTAATTTCATTACAAACATATTTAGTAGATAAGCGTAAATAAAGGAAATTAAAAAATTATAGGGTTAAATTAATTCCGAGAACATGAATATCTAATAAAGCAGATTTTAAAAGTTAATTACATTTCTTTCAAAATTTCTTGCGCTCCTTTCCTATAAAATATCAGCAGAGATAAATATTAAAAAATTTTATTCTAATTACGTTTTCATTTTTACTAATATTTAATTTTTTGAATGAATAATAAACAAATTTGAACTTTTATATTACAAATTTTCTTTTAACCGTCCCTACTTTCAACTACATACATATCACTTGTAATATAAAAGAAAACTTCTATTTATTAGAATATAAATAAATATCTTTGCTATGAAAAAGTCAATCCTAGAATGGTTCAAAAGTGAAAAGAAAATTTATATTGACCATAGAATTAATCTGTTCATGAAGAACGAAAACAAATGAATGTGAAAAAAAATAATTATAAGTGTGTTGGATTCAAGTTGCAAACCTCGAAATATAAATTCTTTATTTTACTGAACAAATAAAAGAATTATATATCCTTTCGGTTTGAAGGCGAACTTTTTTTTACAAAATAGAAGTATCCCTATAAAGCCAAAAAGCCTTCACTTTTGACACTTTTTGCGTAAAATGAAGTATTCAAAATCTTTTCATTTTACAAAAAAAAAAGTATTAAGACTATGAATTTTTTCGCTCTTTACTCACAATTATATTTAAAAAATGAGTACCGTTATAGAACGAAAAAATATCTAATTATAATATTTGTTGAGTAAAATGAGGAAATCGAATTTTGATATTAGATCATGAATACTTAAATTGTCCTAATTCTTCCTAGATGATCTAAAGAGGTGAAATAGTCCAAAAGATGATTCTCACATGAAGACTGGAAGATCAATGTCGACCTGAAAGCATCGTTTTCGTAGATACGTCATCAGAGTGATCAGTGAAGGACCTTCTAGCGGTATTTGTAGCCTATTCTTGTTAGTTACCTATACTGTGACTGTTTTGATTGGGATAAATCAATACGCAGCAGCCCTGAAAACTTTATTCACAAACTGCAATTATGTGGCCATCGAGGGAAAGGAATAGTGTCTTTAATATTTGCAATTCCTAAAACAAATTGCAAGTATCTCTCAAAACCCATTCCAAAACCACCGGTTGGCACGTTACCAAACTTGCGAAGTTCCAAATACCAATCAAGATTTGCATTCGAAGGTAACTTTGATTGTAATTTTTCATAACTATCTTCACGCAAACTGCCTCCTACAAGCTCTCCAACGCCCGGGACTAGAAGATCCAGCGCTTCAACCTTTTAAAAGTAGATCCAAATTTGTTAATTAAAAACAAAAAAAATTAATTTAAAGCAAATATCAGTTATTTGATTTCTATCTTACTGTCATTTTTCGCTGCAATGCCATTTCTACATTTATTGAGATATCGAGCTGTAAATTTGTAAAATTAAAGTAATACCGTAATAATTTAAGATACGTTTATCTGGTTTAAGTGTAAAAAACGCTGGTGTATTTACTGTAACTTTACAAATCAACTCGATATTGTAATAAATGTAGAAATAGTATTACAGAGAAAAAACGTCGGTAAAGTAAGGATCGGATGTATGGCCTTAAGAAGTATTGAATCATTTCAACTGTAAATGAATTCTGTTTAATTTCTTTTTTTGTTAAATAGAATGATTTTTTTCATAAACTATTCTCAAAGTTCTTTTTTTTTAACAAAGGCAAAATAAAATATAATTATTTAGTTGAAATCGTCACTTTACTATTATCTTACCTTTGAAGTATCATCTTGGCATTCTTTCATGTAGAAAGGTTTAATTTCTTTTGGCCAATTAACGATGAAAATAGGAACTCCGTTGTTATGTTGTACTAAAAAAAGTTCGTGTTCCTTTGACAAAGCATTTCCGTATTTCAAAGGAATCGTAAGATGATTTCCGTGATTCTCCAGAATGTTTAGAGCCTCGTCGTAAGTAATGTAGCCAAATTCTTTATCCAGCCAGTTCGGTTCAGGTGCTTCCAATAGTCGCATATCCTGTGCACCTTTTTCTATTAGAGCTTTTGTCACAGATTTCACGAGGAGCTCTATCTCTTCTGCAATATCTCTAAGATTCGTTATAAACGCTGTTTCTGCTTCAAGCATATAAAATTCAGATAAATGTAATCGCGACTTTGAATTCTCGGCTCTGAACGAGGGACCAAAATTGAAAACCTTTGTGAGAGCCCTGTAAAAATTCTTTTGTTGAATAAATTCTAGAATAGAGTACCTTTTATATTAAACAAATTAAATAGAAATCGTTTCTGTATTGTGTATTAATTTTGTTAGTAATGACTCTAAACTAATACTCTTAAATTGAGGTGTATAGCGCTTCAGAGCGAAAAAATATCTAATTATAGTATTTATTAAGTAAAATGGAAAAATCTAATTTTGAAGTTTAAACTTTGGCCTAACAAAAAAAAACCTAATGAACTTATCATTATTAATGGCAATTTCTTTGTAAAATATAATCACCTCGCCAGAACTTCTAACTGCAGTTGACCGGACACCGTCAGATACGTTTTTGTATTAAAGTAAGCGTGATCTCGTGATACTCCTTCTTCTTTCATCATTGATTCCAAAATTTTCTCAGAATCGGGTTTTACTGTAAAAACCTCGCCCGCTCCTTCACAATCATTGGAAGTTATGACTGGAGTGTGAACACTGATGAAACATCTGCTTCTCAAATGCTCGTTGATAACCGAAGTGGCAATGTCTCGTAATCTCAATGTACTCGCGAATTTTCTCGTTCGCGGTCTAAAATGCAGGAAATCTCGCACGTACTCACTAGAATAAGCTTTCTTTGGATAAAAAGGGTATCCATCGGTTAAAACACACTTGCCAATGACTTTGAAGTCACTGGCACGTATTTCCATTTTGCCATTGGGTGCAAAGGCTAACTCACCTTCTACAGAAACACTAGTTCCGTAAGACAAATCTTCTGCTTTATCAGATTTCTTGATTACAATTTGAAAATTTTCACTGGTAGAACCATCATTCAGATCCAAGAAAACGGTTTCCTTCATTTTTCGAAGAGCGCGAACCCATCCCTAAAGATTGATAGAACTGTGAAAGTATGTTACGTGGAAAAAGATTAGCTATTTATGATACAAATGCGGAAAATAGGCGATTGACAATTAGTGTGAATTTTTAGGATTGGGGCCAGATTTTGATCGGTTCGGGTGTTTGGAATGTTTGTGTCGGTTCTTGTTTTCGGGTCGAGTCAGGATTGGAGACTTTTCTCGTTTTCGGAATGTTCAGGTCAGGACAGAATTTCGGATCTATTCAGGTTTTCGGGATTATCAGCCGGGCTGCTGAGGTTTTCTCAATCTCCTTCAACCTCTATCAATCTCATTCACAATATTATTTCCGCATTGTTATCAGGAACGAGTCACTTTCGTTTTTTCAGAAAACCTTACTAGCTTTCATTTTTTCAGAAATCTCACTTAAAAACAAAGAAAGAAAATGCATTTTAGCCAGTAGATAAACTTTCTTTACGTTTATCTGCTACAAAACATCAATTTTAATTGTTAGTTAATTTCATCCTGAAAACCTCAAATGTTTCCAAGCGCCAAGTCACGTGACTTATAAATAGCCTTAAGGGTCTTGAATCCAATTTCTAAACTCAAAATTTGAATTCTTCATTTTAGTTAACAAATATTTTATAATTAGATATTTTTTCACTCTGCACCATACATAATTATAGTTATAGAGATACTTTGAAAGCGAGTATCGCTCTCGAATGACAAAACCCTATTTTTAATATTTGTTGGGTAAAATGGAGAAATTGAATTTTTTTATTAGAGATGTTAAGCCTAACAACACCCAGAGTTCTCAGATCGTGGATGCTGGTAAATGAAATTTAAGTACCCCTACATTTGACTGTTTTGTGAGAAAAAAGCAATTTCTCAAATATAATTTGAAAAATATTTGAATTATATTACTTTTGAAGATGTCCTTTAACTATATGTAAGAAATTTTCCAAATTATATTGAACAATTGTTTTTTATAAAAAATCGTAAAGTGAAGGGGGTGAATTTCATCCATAATTTAAGAGCTCAGTCAACAGTGTCAACACCCTTAAATCCTTATAATTGTAAAACAGATTGTGACGAACAAATCTTGAAAAATGGATACCCCTTGTACTTACAACATTGTAGTACTTTGATCAGCAAGTTTAAATGCTTACAAGATAGAACTGAATACCATGTACAGAAAATCAATCAAACTTTAAATTACGACAATTCTGCATTTAAAAATATATATGTATAAATGTGCGGGCTAACCTGTACTTTGATATGTTTTCCAACGGATTTTTCTAAACAAGTTTCAGAGATGCTGGCGAAATTGTGTATTTCACAATTGAAACGATACCTTTTTAAGGCGAAAAGTTTGGATAACTTCTTTAAAATCATAACTGAATAACTATTTTTAACTGAGATCAGAAAATAGAAATGCAATGATAATTACTGAAGAACAGCAGGGAACAAGAGCGACAGCAGCCAAGGCCCAAAGTGTGGCCAATCCCAATGTCCCAATCCAAGACCTGCCAAAACCTCAAGGCTCAACTCTCAAGTTGCCTCAAGTCGGAACTCGGAAGCAGTCGGATGCCATCAACAACCACGGAGTATAGAACAGCGATGAGATGCGAATATGCGATGAGAATTAGAAATTGCAGCACAGGAGCTTCGTACTTAGCTCTGACCAGGGGGGGGTGACACTCAAAGCCAGGGGGGTGACTCTCCTATAACGGCCTGTACAATAAATGTGTCCTGAGAACTGACCAAGGCCGCTGGCGGCGCTGGCTGTACTTTTAGGCCATCAGTTTGAAAAATACATGGGAAAAGTCTCATTTTCGTA
>JAUESI010000010.1:958967-970671 GCA_032275145.1 Synergus laeviventris
CAGTCGGTATGGTAAGTAACCATCAAACTTGAGAAAACTGCTTTACCGGCCACCAATGGTAACGCGGTCGGTAATTGACGCGCAATTTAGCAGAAAATTGAACCAACTCGACGGATAAGTGTTCCAGAACCCCCCTAGCTATACTACTTCCATACATTTCCCTTCCAAACTGTTATAAATAATTCAAAACATTTAAAAAGTGATTTCTCTCCACGCAATTTACCTTGGAAACCCCTAGCATGAAAAAAAATATTTTACATGAATTTTTGGACTACCCTATTACTCACATTGAGGTACACTAGTTTTAATACAGAAAATCCACCGTAGTTCAGTATATACTGAACTCTGAAATAATTGTATATCTAATATTTGAAAGAATTTCTTGTTCTTTGACCGAAAGACAGTATTATCAGTTTTTAAACGCCTATAGTACTGTGTAGAATGGACTAGCATCTTTGATTATGGGAATTATTCGTGACCAATTTTAGTTTTATCAGGAAAACGTGACCAATAGCGTATTTTTAGTCAATATTATTTTTCTATCCGGATAGATCTAGGATGTATCCGGGCAACGCAAACAAATATTGATTTCCTCGAAGTCAAAACTATTGTCTAACATGGTTGTTTATAATTTATTTTGGAATTTAAAGGAAATTGTCGGCCTGGTTTATTGTTCAGACTTGGATCATAATTAATTGTGAATTTCTGTATTGTTTGTTTTGGTGGCAAACGCACTCTTTGCATCGAGACTTGGATTTGTTGTTGTCGACGGTTGACGAGTTCAGGTTTTATTATTACTCTCGCTATTAGAGAGATTCGTTTGGAAAGAGAGATAAAATTTTTGTTTTGTTTTGAAGGGTCTGGCATGATTGTTGAAAGCTTCGAGTAGTATCGTGTATTCATTTTCCATGTGTGGTGTTGATATCAAGGAAATAATATTCCTGAACATATTAGTTAAGTTCGCTTTTGACTATCGCAACGCTGAGACATATTAAAACTAACGTAAACGTCGTGAAGATTGACAAGTTCAATTCCACATTCGAAATGCGTTATAAATTCTGTGAGTGCACATGTTAGTCAAGGATTACCAGTGCTATATTCTTACAACCTTTTTCCCGACTAGATCGTTTTCTTGTGTTGTGGGAAGTGACAAGTCGGACGATATACACCTCCAGTTGCGTCGGGATCGATTGTTGATAACAATCGTGATCGTAGCTTCCGGAGCCTATATCTGTGCCAATATTCCAAAACTTTATAAAATTTTAAGTGAATTGTGTTTGTGGACTCGGGGTCGAGGACGCGCATTTAACCTCAAGTAGCCTTATAGTTTCAGTTTGTAAAAAAAGATTATAACCTCGTTCATCCATGCCAGACGTTCATTATTTACGCAACAATGGTATTTCTGCAACTAATCAAGTTAAAAAATCAATATGTTAATCTATCTAGGACTTTCCTGGACTTATCCGGGATATGAAATCAGAAATTGATTTCTCGAAGTCAATAAGTGTGTATATTAAGATCTTCTCGGGATCTGGTTGGAAGTTTCTTCACCCGAAAAAAGTGTCCTTGGCATATAATTAATTGGTCCTATCAGGGACCGACCTCAATTCCGAAAACAGAATTTGATTAATTTTAATTAATTTTATGACGAATAGTTCCTGGCTACTACCGAATAAGACTCCGATGAATTCTGTTCAGTGCTCCAAATAAATGCTTGATAGGTCCGGATGCGAAATTATACGCTGAATATTCCCAAAAATCCAATCAAAAGACGTTCAGGGCAATACTGAACACTACCGTATATAATCGGTTATAACACTAGTTTGAAAAAATTGTTTAGAGCGGGCAAGTTCCGGATAGAACCATATTTAATGTCATGCACAAATACCGTATAAGTATCTGGATAAAATGTGAATCAACCAAACGTTAAGGACAATAGTGGACGCAGAAAACATACCTCGTCACCTCTCCCTGACTGTTATATCGTCTGACATTGTAATTCGCCTCTTGGATGCCAACATCATGGCCGTATTAATCATAAAAAATTATAAAAAACCATAAAATGTTTAATTTTCAGTGAAATGTGTTAATTTCACAGAACAATCGATTCGTTTCGACTAATTTTCCTTACATGGGTTTTTATGAAAAATTGATCTTGGTATGTAAAGCAAATGATTCGTTGCTTACTTGGATTATGTATAAAGTGATTTTTTAAATTTTCAGTTTTAGGATTTTTCATATACCAGTACTACACTGACAAAATTTCGGTACACCGGTTGCATCACCTACAGTATGCCGTCGACACTACCATTCAGTAAAAATGTTGCACAGATTTTTGGCGTACAGATGCGCGAAAGCAAGGGGCAAATGTATTTAATATGGATGGGCATCGGTTGTACTTCGCAGTTAGTGCTGCGCCTGCGCGGTAGAAGTGCATGTCCTATCCTATGAAGGGACATATACTACCCTTTGCTGAAGTATAAGGTTTACTTCAGCGTTTGGCACTACTGTTGTCCCTATGGGCTCAACCAGTGCCCAAATTTTTTAAGTGTATATTCACTTTATTTAAATTTAAAATATGATTTACGTATAAGTTTACAGCATTCCGCTTGACCTTGCAGTAATTCATGTCATATATTCTAATGTATTTCAGAAGTATTGAGAATTACGAACCTGGAAGTTAAAATTGACCAGTTAATAGTGGAGAGGAAGCTAAGATGGCTGTTAAAGAGTGGTTTAGAAATTTACAACCGGTTAAATTATACATGATTCTATTTTTCACTTTCACATTTTTTCTTGTGGAAATAGTTGCCAGCTATGTAACACATTCATTGACTCTCCTATTGAATGCATATCATATGCTTTGTAATATTATTGCCCTGGTTGGCTGTATAGCATCAATTAAAGTAAGTATTCACCTGGAATAAATCTATGAAATAATAATAAACATAATTTAACTCATTGAGCACATGGAACTTGTTTGATTTAGGGCGTAACGACATCAAAGAAATAAAAAATTTGTATTCGGCGTAGTGCGGAATAATTGTGGTTCCTTAACACTGCCAAGATCCCAAAATCTGTATTTAATCGAATAATATTAACTAGCACTACAGCAGCTAGATACATACACGGGATGGTTATTTTCTCACATATGATAGATTAAGTCTGAAAATTACATAAATTTATTTTCTTTATTTTACATCCCTACAGTAAGTTTAGTACAGGCATAAAAAACTGTAATTACAGTTTCAGCTCTGTAAAATTTAGAGAGCAGTTCTAAAAATAATAAGTATTTATGATCGATAAGATAAATTAGTCTGAAAAAGTTTCGCGGAGCGAACGTCTCAGCGGTCTCGAGTGCCGTCCGCCGATTTACGGCATTACTCTTTATTTAATTTCTCGAAAACAAAAAAACGCCATCTTTTACTAGAGAACTTTAAAACAAAAAAACTGGAGCTTCATTTTGAGACAAAAAAAAAGTGCTATTTAAAAAAAAAACTAAATATTTTTGATTGAAAAAAGGGTCAAATTTTTAATTTAAAAAAAATCGTTTCAACCATTTAATAAATCTCAAAACAGTCTATGAAAAACATATCGGACAAAATATTTCTTTTCCATACGACAGGAATTTAGTACATTCAAAATAGGGTCTACTAGTACAAAATCAAAAAATTTCCTCTCCCTTATGTCAGTCAATTTTGATTGTTAATAGAGCAAAGCGGGTTCAGGAGCACTTACCGACTTATTAAAACGGAGTCCGGAATTTATCTCAGTCGGTAAAGCAGATTATTGTCATGTCACTTTGTCGAATAGTAAATAGATGGCGCCACTCATCGGGAATTTGTAGGCTAATTCTATATATATATTGTAACGTTGTAGATTTAAACCTACAGCGTCACAGAATCTATGTTACAACTGGCGCCGATAGAGAGTTGTTTTGACTCGCGAAATCCAGAGGGGGAGCCACTTCGCATACTTTCAGAGCACTCTCGAAAATATCATATTTTAGACTGATTGTATTATGAATGATTTACATGTATAAACCTCGAACCATGTATGCGGAAGCGACAAGGAATTACAATCTTGAGAGCCATTTGGAAGGAAGGACGTACAATGTGTTACTATCGAAGGAAGGATGACTGTGAGATTTGAACTCAGGCCAGATGCCCGCCGACAGTCAGAGTTCACCACTTGCCGAGTTGAATTATTGCAGCCTCGGAAGTAGTTACGGAGCACGGAGCCCCGTGTGCTATTGGAAATTATGTTTTTCGCATGATGACCGCAAATTGGGAAGTGATCATCCGTGAGCTCTTCGGCGTCCCAGGACTGATTTTTGGGGACTTATTGGTTATTTAGTAATGATTGTGCGGAGCTCAGGGTGCACTCGCGGTTACTTACGAGTCTGTAAGTGCCGTAAGTCTGGTCAGCGATCACGTGGCTCGTGGAGAGGACGTTATTGGCTGTCGCCTCGGAAATTGAAAACTCGCTTCCGAAAATGTCCGTCTCCGACTTCCGTCGACCTGTCAAGAAACTTACGCCAAGATTTTGTAGAGAGAACTCTCTCTCTGGAAGCGAAAAGAAAAGTACGCAAATTAGCGAGCCTCTGTAAATCTCGTCAGTAAAGAATTGTCGTATTTCCCGTTATAGTGATAGTTTCGCGTGTCGTATTTCCCGTTATAGTGATAGTTTCGCGTGTCGTATTTCCTCGTTATAGTGATAGTTTCGCGTGTTCTTTCTTCTCTTCTGTTTCTTCTCGGGAGTGCTCGTGCGAAATACTATTCAAGAGAGTATCGGGGTCGTTCTTGTAACTTAATAGAATCAATTGTGTTAACTCTAATTTTCATTTGGTTGTTCTGGAAAGTGATACGGTTGTAGTACTGAATCGTACGCCTGTCATGTTCACAGAACTTTTTCCGTCGGAAGTCAACTTAATATTGTTGTAAGAGACGAATTAAAGTCTCAACGATTTAACGTGTTCTATTCTTGTTCCTAATTTTCTATTTAAACTGAATAAATTGTAAACCATTTTTTTGTTTCTGACGTAAACCAGGTCTCAGTTTATTTTTCCGTTGTGCTCCTTGGTACCCATAGCCCTGAGAACCTTAGCTAGCCATTCTCTATTTTCGGTTTTACAGGTAATTCGGGACTCATCGCTATTTGTTAAAATTCAGATAGCTGGCGCAATATAAATTTGAGTCTCGGGAAGAAGTCGTAATAGAGGATTTAGATTTTGAGTTATAGTTTTGTGAAAAGAGACCTTTCACATTACAATATATAGAGTATTAGCGGCCTACTCCATTATTAAGTGGTAGAGGTAAATAAGTGGATTTGGATAACAGAAAACAACTTTATTATAATTCAGTACATTGCACGTACTTGTGTACAACAGTTCGCAAATACTGCAAAACCAAGAAGACACTCTTTGGCGGAAGCTGACCAGCTTCTCTGTGTAGAGAGGAAACTATCTGTTTGTTTTTGGCTTGTTGTGCCATAGACTCACTAACGCTAGATATGAGACTCGATAGTCTGTCGCTCGCTGTAAGGTTATGTCGGATACAAAGACCCTACAAACTTGTAGGGATATCCTACCCTAGTACCCTACCCTGCTACTCAGCGGAGTATTGTTGGAATCGCCTTCCCAACCCTATCATTCAGCGGAGTGAGGGGTTCGCTTTCGAAGAGCTAGGGATTTTGCCTCGCTACAAGGAGATTCGTGCCTTAACCATAATAGTCCCGAACTATTGTACCTGAAGTTGGCACAAGGCCAAAGATTTTGCTAAAGAAAGTGATAAATGTTCTAAGTTGAATCAGTCTCCAGTTATTTGTTCCTACGAGTGCACTAAGCGGATTATAGGCCGCACGCATATATATAATGGAGTTGGATGCCAACTACCTATAAATTGGTGACCCCGTCAACTACGTCGCAATTCTTGAAAATTCCTTTTTCCAACCTAATCTCGTACCTAGAACATTTTGGAGGATTTAAAAGGATGATTGAAGTGCATTAAGCCTTATACCACCTATAATCTAAATCATTCGATCTGTGGAACATTTTTTTTTAGCATTTGCTCATGATTTTGAGCTGCATTCAAACGTTGCCTTTGTTTGGCGGGAAAGCCGCCATGATTACAACAGATGTATAGAACATCCTTTGTTTGAGAATCTTCGCTAGATTTTAACCCTGGAAGAATGTTACTATTGTATATTTGGCTACAATTTCTATTTATTGTACAGCGACATTTAAAGGTATTTATCAACATTTAGTTGTACAACATGTATCTCTTATACATGGTTGCCTGACTGCGTCAGACGATGCAACACGCTACAGTATCAACGAACATTTTTATATTGTGAATTTTTAACTTTCAAATTGTACTTATGTTATGTAAGGATTTTTCTCCAATTTTGTTAGCGCAATCTCTCTAAAAGTTTAAGTCGGTATTCCAAGCGTACCTATGTTTTGATTTTTTTATTTCGACGAATAGTGGCAATTTTGCACGTAATTTCAAATATTTTTCCTAGGATTATTTCAGGCTGTTAGTGTTATTGAGGCCTAGGTGAAGAGTGTTATAATCCCTTTTTAATACAACAATGTAAATTTTATTACTTTGGTATAACCTCTTAGTGTGTTGGTGTTCCAAAGATCTCTTTTATCCTTTAAGTGAATGGTTTCAGAGCTTCTTTCTTACGTTGCATTATTATACGCGATTTTCTTTATTCTTAAATTTATTACCATGCCCAATAGCGAGGGAAATGTGCTACACGATGACTGCGCAGGTTATATCGCCGAGGGTCCGGCAAATCGGGTCGACGCTTACCAACATCCGCATATACCAAAATTTTTGGCAAATGATCCGAACCTTTGGTTTTTGCAAATCGAATCATCATTCAACATAGCACGAATTACTACGGAAATAACACAGGCTGATACCGTGATAGAGTCTCTCGGTCCTGACGTCCCAGCTTGTATTAAATATATTATATCTATCCGTCCTCGACCTGGGAACCTTTATACATTAATTAAAGAGAGGATTATATCTTCATTCGCGACTTCTGCTGAAAACCGCCTGCGTCAGCTTCTCAAGGGAGAAGTTTTGACGTCAGGGAAACCATAAATTATTTCGACTCAACTCCGAAATCTGAACGATTTCGGATGCAGTGATGATATCATCAGATCAGTTTTTCTTGAGCAACTGCCTGCTCATGTAAAAGCGATTTTGTCCGTCGGAAACCAAACGGATTTATAGGTTCTGGCGCAAATGGCTGATAAGATTATTGAGACTTATCAAATGAACACTTTTCAGATTTCTGAGGCTGCCATACGGCCATCACAGAACCAACAGTCGGCTGCAGTTGTGGAACCCGCTCCTTCTTCTGATTCTCTCGAGCCTTTACTTCGCCTCACCGTTCAAAGGTTAGATAGGCTTGAGGCCACATCGAGTCGCTCAGGACCCGCTCAGGGAATTCGTCCGCGTTCTTTAAGTCGGAAATCGAAACAATTTTGCTACTACCACGCACGCTATGGTAAAAAGGCTCACAGGTGTAATCAACCTTGTAATTGGAAACCTCATCCTCCCAAATCGGAAAACTAATTAAGCCTGTACGTACTGAGACGGCTACAACAGGCAATACTAGTTCTAAACGCCTCTACATTCGAGACCGTGACTTCGGGTTGATATTTTTAATTGACACTGGTTCAGATGTTTCCATTCAACCTGTCAATAAGAGGGCGATGGTCCAATCAAATAATACCGTTTTATTCACGGCCGATAATTCACCAATAGCGACTTCCGGCGAAAAACGGACCACCTTCGACCTAAATCTTCTTCGGCGATTTTCTTGGAACTTTTGTATCGCTGCCGTTCCGAACCCTATTTTAGGTGCCGATTTTCTTGCTCATTTTCAGCTCGTTCCAGTCCTGCATGAATCTCGCTTGGTGGATACCTCGACATATCTCAGTACAGCTGGTTTTTTGAACAACACTACCGTATTTGGCATTAGTCCCATTGATCGATCTTCAATATTTTCCAAAATTTTATCAGATTTCCAAGAGATTACTAACGTCTCACAGGAATCAAAGCTTAAGGTTCAGGGTGTTGAACATCACATTTTCACAAATGGTCCACCAGTTGCGGAGCGCACCAGACGCGTGTCCCCTGAAAAGCTAGCCATCGCTAAAAAAGAATTTCAGGAGATGTTAGACTTGGGAATTTGCAGACCATCAAGTAGCCCGTTGGCTTCTACAATACACATGGCTCCCAAAAAAGATGGCTCTTGGCGATTCTGCGGTGATTACCCCCGTCTTAATGCGGTCACTATTCCGGACAAATACCCGGTACCTCATCTGCATTATTTCGCGGCAAATCTAAATGGAATGACAATATTTTCCAAATTGGATTTGCATAAAGCATAATACCAGATTCCTGTTGCAGCCCAAGATATTCCCAAAACTGTAGTTATCACTCCTTTTGGCTTCGTCGAATATCCAATGATGAATTTTGGATTACGTAATGCTGGGCAGACCTTCCAAAGTTCAGGCACTGGGAGATTTAGATTTTGTATTTGGGTACATTGATAACGTCCTCGTGTCTTCCGCTAATTTTGAGGAACACAAGGACCATCTTCGCGTGGTCTTCCAAAGGTTGAAGACTTACGGATTGCGCTTTAATCTCAG
Source organism: Synergus laeviventris (assembly GCA_032275145.1). NCBI lineage: Eukaryota > Metazoa > Arthropoda > Insecta > Hymenoptera > Cynipidae > Synergus > Synergus laeviventris. Next base: position 967,642 of record JAUESI010000010.1, read on the forward strand.
CAAGTTCCGTTGGGGCAAGAGGGAGCTCGAATTTTTGGGTTACACCATTAACGGTGAAGGTTCCAAACCAACTCTGAAAAGTTGTCCTAAAGTTTCCTCAACCTCGCACGATTCTGGAATTACGTAGGTTCTTAGTACTAGCTAACTTTTACCGTCGAAATTTACCTCATGCAGCAGAAACTCAGGCCCCTCTGAACCAGTTATTACACGAAACTAAGAAAAACGACAAAAGAGAAATTATTTGGTCTCTTGAGGTGGAAGGGGCGTTTGACAAAACCAAAAATGATTTAGCCAACGCTGGCCTTCTCACTCACCTTTCCATAGAAGCTGAGACTCGGCTCGTCACAGATGCCTCTGATTTCGGCATGGGAGCTTCTCTTGAACAATTTATATCTAGCTCATGGGGACTTTTAGCTTTTTTCTCCAAAAAATTTAATTCACCTCAGCGTTTTTATAGTGCATATGATCGTGAGCTTACAGCTATTTACGAAGCAGTCCGATATTTTCCACATTTTTGGGAAGGACACAATTTAAAAATTATTATCGATCATAAGCCAATAACTTATGCATTTTTACAGCGTTCTGAGAAAGCTTCCCCGCGCTAACAACGTCAATTGTTTTATAAATCGCAATTCATAATCAAAATCGAGTTTCAACCTGGTTCTGATAACATGGTTCCAGATTCTCTGTCGCGAGTCGAATCCATTGTGCTGCCAAGTGAGTGGAGCCTGATTGAATTAGCGGAAGCTCAAAAGGACGACAAAGAATTAAAACGCGTTTTGTCCAATCCTAATCTCTCTCTCAAGCTAACCAAGCTACTTTGGGGCCCAGATCATGCTACTATTTATTGCGATCTGTCTGACGAAACTCTTCGGCCGTTCGTTCCTGTCTCTCTTTGTGAACGTCTTTTCAAACTCTTTCATAATAAGGCCCACCCTGGAGCAAAAGCTTCCGATCGATTGATTCGGAAGCGTTACGTGTGGCCTTCGATTCACCAAGATGTTAAAGAATGGTGCAAGACCTGTCTTGATTGTCAGCAATCGAAAATATCGTGCTACAATCATCTCGCTCCTGCCGACTTCGTTGCCCCCGATGAAATATTTCGGCATGTTTATATGGACTTAGTTGGTCCATTGCCACTAAGCAATGGTTACAGGTATTTTTTGACGTTAATCGACCGTTTTTCACGCTGGCCGGAAGCAGTTCCCCTTAACGACATAGAGGCCGTGACTGTGGCTAGAGTATTTATTGATAATTAATTAATTATCAATTGGGTATGGCAATATGGTGCCCCAGAGACTCTGACTACCGTTCAGGGTTCTCAATTTGAGTCTCAATTGTTCAAAGCTCTGTTACAGCTTATTGGATGTCATAAAATCCATACAACCGCATACCATTCTTCACCTAACAGAATGATCGAACGATGGCATCGGAATCTTAAGGCGGCAATAGTGTGCCATGCTAATACCGATTAGACCCATACTTTATCCACGGTAATGCTGGGGTTACGTTCCAACGTTCTTGATACGGGCTCTTCCCCCGCTGAGTACGTTTTTGGTACCACTTTGAGGATCCCTGGAGAGTTCATCTTACCAGAATATTTTATTCCTAACCTTTAGGTGTTTCTTGAAGAATTTCGAGAGCACATGCGGGAAATTAAGCTGGTTCCTGTACAAAAAGTACAAAAAGAAAATATTTTTCCATAAAGACTTAAATTCTTGCACTCATGTATTTATGTCCGTTAAATGCGTTAGAAAGTCTTTAGAACGTCCATACACCGGTCGACACAAAATTATCAACCGCACTACTGATAGAGTTTATGAAATAAATGTTAACGGTACATCGCGTCAAGTGTCAGTTGAGCACCTAAAACCTGCCTACTTTTTGCGCGAGGATGTCTGTAATATTCCTTCAGACAATAATCAGTCAAGTTCTCGTCCTACATTTAAGACTTATGAAAGAAAAAAGGTTGTGAAATTTAATGTTTAGTTTATTTCATTCCAAAGATGTTCATTTTATACTTGCTACCAAATAGATTACCAAATATATTTTTATACTATATTTAGTGCGAGCTAATATTAAGTAAAGTTTCTCCGATGTAACTGCGGATACATTTATTAGATTGCGAACAGACTGCAATACTATTGTACTTAGTATATTTACTCTTTAAACTTTACGATAAGTTCTTCGCTGTACTCTCAAAATCAAATTAAAGCTATATTTCTAAGGTTAACTATGTTATGTATTTCAAAGTTTAACTTCAGCGCGCCAAAAACATAAATATCAATTTTTAATGTTTTCTAATGTTACTGCATTTCATAGCTTTAGACTGTACTAATGTATTTTTATATCTTAAACAGTACAAATTTTCTTTTTATCGTTATCACTAGGGGGGGAGTACTGTAGGGGCATACTACCCTAGTACCCTACCCTGATACTCAGCGGAGTATTGTTGGAATAGCCTTCCCAACCTTGTCACTCAGCGGAGTGAGGGGTTTTCTTTCGAAGAGATAAAGATTTGCCTCTCTACAAGGAGATTCGTGTCTTAACCATAGTCCCGAACTGCTGTACCGCAAGTTGGCACAAGGCCAAAGATTTTACTATTAAAGCGATAAATGTTCTAAGTTGAATCAGTCTCCAGTTATTTGTTCCTACGAGTGCACTAAGAGGATTATAGGCCCCACGCATATATATATAATGGAGTTGGATGCCAAATATCTATAAACTGTGACGAGCGCATGAGTACATAATCCACTCGCTAGGAACATGTTATCGCTATGGCTTCATTCAAATTGAAAACGTAAATAAGAATGATAGACCTTTAAGTTTCGGCCGAAAAGCAACATTGGCTAGCAACCAGTATTGCAAATCGGCTTAACCTTTGTTCGGAATGACTGTCGGTAGATTTTGTAAACGGTGTGAGATGAGCGTGTGTGGTACGAGAGTTTGTTTTTTCTCGCCTTTGTTCAGCGAGGCTACTCATTCCTACCGTATTTACCATTCCTCGCTATTGTGAATTTAGAAATAGCT
>JAUESI010000010.1:997275-1025784 GCA_032275145.1 Synergus laeviventris
GTCAATGATACGAGAAACTAATGTACGCGTGATACCAAGCACGTGCTCATATATATATATATATATAAAGATGTGTATATATATACACCCCAACTCCGCACGGAGTGTTATTCAGAGGCATCAAACATTTTCATTTGTCAATGGGAATCAATTTCGTTTAATGTCTTTTAATTGAGAAGATATTAAAACCACCGGGAGTCCAGCAATTCTATACATTGCTCTAATATTTTTACTCTTGAAACTACCAGAAAAAGTCTTCAACCCTAAGAGTCCATTAATCAACCCCATTAATTAACTTGTTCTGTTTTATTGAGATAGAAACTACATCTGCCATTCTTTATAGGAGGAAAAAAAGTTTACTAGCAATTTATAGAAAAACAAAAGGAAAAATGTTTTCATATTGAAAGATATTTTTTATATTGGACACGTTAAGAATTTCTGCCAATTAGGGCTTATTCGTTTCAAAATGAAGAGTCCTTCTTTAATAAAGAATGGATTCATAAAGCCATTCCATTTTTCAGCATGCAAACCCGATTGCGTCGACTTCAATGTGAACTATTTTCAGTACCAATTTTCCTGTTATTCCAGTCAGATCTCAATTTTCAACTGAAATTTACCTTCATCATTCGCAAGATAACTGAAATTATTTGTGACCATTATAGTAACAGTTACAGAGTCGAGATTGGCTGGTATTTTACTTTATCCTTTCTCTGAATGTACTCGTTGATTGTCAAAAGTCCCTGATGATAATTCGTGGTTAGGAATTAGCACTGCGGGGCATCCACTTCCACATGATGGGAGCGAACGTATTACAGCCGATCAGGTACGATTCGATTTTCAATTTTTCCACTTTCAGGTTATTCCGGTTAATTCATAAATTTCTAAATCCATACAAATTAGATACGTGATATATTTTTCTAATTGCACTCTAATCATTTTCATGTATGTTCGTTTATTCACAAATTAAATTATGGTTGAATTAAAATATACATGCAAAAAAGAAAATGACTGAATTTACCATTTAAAATAGTGATCATCCCTACTAAAAATTACGGAAAAAATCCGGAAAGATTCTACGGAAATTCCATGCGTGGAAATTCACTAGAAATTCCATACGCAAGTGAACAGTTATATAGTTTCAGATGAACCTCAAGGACAAATTAATAAACAATTTGACGACACCTTCGAGAAATTTAGGCTTCAGGTATCTCCCAATATCAAACGCTTGCACTATATATAAGTGTGCGGAAGATCGACAAAATCCTTTAAAAATTTGTCAAAAACTCTAAAATTTCTAAAAATCTCCTGAAATTTAAAACAATTCCCCGAATCTTTTAAATTTCTAAAATTTCTAATAGAAACCGCTTAAAATTCCATGAAAAAAATTATAAATCTTCTAAAATCTGTTAAATACCTAAATAATATAACAAAAATTGTTCGAAGAACAATTCACTGTGAAAAATTCAATTATAGCAAGTAAAACTATTTTGAATAAATTCCGGACAATTGCGGATTGATATCAAATCAAATGTTATTTCAGAGATAGAAATCGGAGAAAACTGAAAAAACTACGAAAATATTCCGTCTAAATTCCGGAACTGTTCAATCTTTTTTGCATGTATTTAAAGCTCTTTAGGTCATTCATGCATCTAATGGTAAATTTAATTTGGATTTCAATTTTGAGAGGCCATTATCATGAATGATCTTTCTATAGGTAGTACGTGCAAGGTAAATGGCCTGTAGAATATTCTGAAGATGAATCACCAAATTTTATACCCACAAACGATCACTTGGATCCACGTGCGTCAAGAATGCTCTCAACTTTTTCACTGTGAAATTGTGACGTAACATTTGAAAAAGTTTCCTAGAAGAAAAAGGTCAGCTAATATATCTCATGGATAAAAATCTCAAACCGGCAAAAAGTTTCTTTGGTCCACATTTTACAATCGGAAAGACAGAGAATCGCAGGTAAATTTAAAATTGTGCAAAACAGTAAGTTTTCCAGTACATATATATGGTATATAAGAATGAAGATGCAAAAACTGAAACTGAATCATTGGTATATACGTAGGAAGAAATTTCCAGCATGAGTTGGTACAAACTTATATACACAAAGGCGAAGAAGGAAGTCTTATCTTCATTTTCACGCAGTTATGTTACTTACGTCGCATTGCCAACTTCGGCGCACATAATTCAATCTTCACAACGATTGGTCCTTTCTCATCAGGTGATTCTTACGAAATTGTGACACGCTATTACACTATGTTAATTTCTTTACAAACGGGGACGAGCCTCCAAACCTTTTTTTTCCAATCCGATTCTTGGTATAGATTTCTAGAGGGGATTAAATTATACAGCCTGAAACCCAACGATAAATATTCCGCACATTTTGGCTAAAGAGATGCATATAGGTACAATTTAAAGATGGAGAAATAGTTGAAAAAAATCTATAATGGTATTCCAAATTCTATTAATTGTTTCAATTCTCAAGGTTTTGAAGAATACCAAATAAATACACTTCATCATGCTATAATGATTATTTAATTAAATTTAAATGCAATGAGGTATTAATGAATGACTGAAATAAAAAATGTACATTTTACGAAATTAAAAGATAGCTGACTCAGCATAATTATGTAAATTTCATATTTTGCATCACAGTCATTAAAGCTAATTTATATAGCTTGCCAGGTTTTCATATAATTACTATGTTTTACGTTAGGTCCTTCTTTCATGCCAAGAATGAACCGTAGTATGTTCTAGATTTTTTACTATAGTTTTATGTAATGAAAGTAAGAAGTTTCTTGATATGCAGACAATTTATACAATGAATGAACTTTTGACTGATACTATATGTCTGCGAATGCAAGCAATTAGAATTGCTTTAATTTTGTATATATATGGGGTTAATCACGTTTAATGAAATCCAGAGATATCAAGAAAGGTCTGGCTCTTCAATTAAATATGGTGCACAGGATCTTAATTAACTGTCCTTAATTCATATACCTCTCTTATATATATACATACTTTATTTGTGCCTCAATATTGTTTGCATGCTGGAAAACCTTTTTCTGGTACTGTCCAAATGTTTTATGATTTGGTGGTTTGTTTGATGGTATGCACGTTTTAAGAAGAAGAATTAACATCTATTGAGCCCTTCATTTGGTATCCCCAAGGTGGTCGGTCCTCAATTTCAAGAATCTGTAACTGAACATTCCTTCGGACACGCGTCAGACAAAATGCATCTCCCGATTCGGCGTCTTATACATCAAATCCCTTCAAATATGTATCTTCCCAAATACATTCTCAGAATTTAGAACCTATTGGGACCAATTTCCCAAACACCATTCATAATGAACTGACAGTTAAAAGTTCTAATGCCGCGTTCATTTTCCAGGAAATAATAACGACCTCGGACGATCGCCTAAGACATGACACATGAGGCGTTCCATGTCAAAAGGGCCTATATCCAATATCCATGTTTTCAAACTTTTCAGTATATTAATATACTATTAATATAATTAATGAACGAAAGGGAAGAGAGCAGTTGTCATCGCATATTATATTATGTGAATGAAAAAAATCTATTTATCTGAAAAATTGTGTATATCTTTATTTGTTATCATTTTATTCCTACAAAAGAGATTGCACGTGTTATAATAATATAATTCAAGTAAAGGAATTTCTATTCTATTCTATTCTATTCTATTCGTAATACCAATTCAATAGTTACATTTATATCCATATGTGGCAATAGTGACAACAGTGATTGAAAATTGCAAAACAAATTTTATTTACTTATTATTAATTCTTCAAATAATCGTTATTTGTTTATAAGCAATTTATTTTTGTACAATATCGTGAATTGATCGTTTTGCTTCCTTTATGCCAAGTTGAATCTTATTCAAGAGTTTAACAAAATATTTTATTTTACAAGTTTTATGTACTTTTATAATTTTTCTAAAATTTATTCAAGGCTTATATAAACATTCCTTGTGTCGAGACGAATCGATTGACCTGTATGAGTAATGCATTTAACTCACTGAACAGTAAGGAAACGGTTTTTGTATTTTTTTAAATTTTCGTTTTAAGTTGTAAATTATCAAAATTCAAAGTTGATGTCAGAAAGTAAAAGGTTCCTTTTGCCGTAAAAAAACAAATAATCTAATATTAATACCTACATTTTATTTAAAAATATGAACGATGAGATCAAATTTTCTACTGAAATTTATTTTTTTATTTTTTTATTTTTTTAAGGTTGAATAAGAGAAGATTTATTTCAATAGCAATAAGAACATAGATTGTTTTATAATAATTAAAGCTTTATTTTAAAGAGAATAATGAAAAAGGAAAAAAGGAAGTATATATAGAGGAAGTAAGAACAGAAAGTAAATTATTATTTACATTAGGTGGAGTTAAATAAATATTTATTTTTAAATGAAAAAGTCTATTAAGGAAGCAAAGTGCTCATTGCAATGAGCTCAAAAGTTGATACAACTTCACAGCGAGTTTTTTTTTTGAAAATCTTACATTTTTTAAGCCAAATCCTATTGAAATGACTAACAAAACTGTCTAAATGTACAACTTTACAGTTACTTCTAAATGCATCAGATTCACGGAATCAAACACACCTTTCTATTCTATAAAGATCTAAGCTAATATGTTTCATTCGTTCCGATTCGAAAAAATTTCCTCAGAGGAAGAAGGAATCTAACAATTCTGGGAAAACTGTTGTACTTCAGTTTGAATAGAGACCCTCATCAAAGATCCTGAAACCCAAAATTGATGTTTTACGAAAACTATTAGTTGTTCTCAGTACATATTCCAGGAGTACAGATAATCAATTTTTTCCTAGACCTTTTCCACAATCTGGATTATATTTGATCAGAGATATGATCCTACCATCGCTTCTCTTCCGAGTTCCTCTCTATCCTAAAGCAGGAGGCGTTGAGCAAGGGCAGTAACGATTGCATCATCTACTCAAATCTCGAAAAGCAAAGATGTTGAGAAGAGTCCAATGAGCGGTATGCAATGTATCATCAATTAAACAAATACATTTTCTATCTTACAACAAATTTTTGAAATACATAAAATCAAAGATAAACCGTTTACAATTTTCTTAGCACAAATTACAATTTTAAATAGTAAAACTTACTAAATTCTAGACAAAATACCTCAAGAGCGCATCAGTTGACTATTTTGAATGGTAAATTCAGACATTTTCTTTTCTCCGAGATGAAAAAAACGAGATATTTTATCTCGACTGTTAAGAAAAAATATTCATTTTGTCTTGACAGTGTATACTCGTGTCTCAACTCTCGGACTCTCGAGATTCGAACAAGATGATGACAATCTCGTGAAATTATTTATTGCTATCATGAACTTCAGAATTGATGTCTTTTAGAAAAATAATCTTAATAGTTCACTCAGAAAAAAGTGAAAGGAAATGATTTTCTTTTTCTTTTCGTTCCAAAATTTTTATTTCATGTAACAAGAAGAAAGTGGAAAATTTTGTGACTATAAGAAGTTATATCACTATCTCAGAAAAAAGTGTGTATGAATTGACCACAGTTTGTTTGATTCAAAGAAATTTTTTGGTGTATATATCGAAGAAATGTTTGTTTAATTAAAAAAATATTTTTTTAATGTAGTAATATAACGTCTAGTCAGAAAATTCTCCACAAGACAAATTTTGAAGCAAGTTGTAAAACTGTAATTCATAAGAAATATAGGAATTTCAATATTTGCATATTTTCCTCTTGTTAAATGAAATGAAAATTTGTCAATGAAAGGAAGAAGAAAATCATTTCCTTTCACCCGAAAAGCATCAGTGACGACAGTGACCACCCATACAGAAGTCTGGTGTAGAATATCCGAGAATCACATCCACGACGACGACCTCAAGGAACCGGAAAGATGTAGCAATGTAAGAAAAATTCCTCGAAGATGTCGTAGAGCACTTGGTCAAAAAGAAGGGAGCGCTTTCCACCGGGAACAATTCCGGTGGTTCGATGTTCTTAAGTGATTTGGGCCAGCTTCACTGCATGGAATCGTGTCAGCCGATTGATGAATCATCTCAACTCAACTCATATTATACATATCTCTAATGTTACTATAATCACATATTGGAAAAATTACATAAAGGACAATGTGTATTGGAATTTATCGAATTATGCAGCCAAAAATTTTTTCAAAAAGACACTTTCGGCTTTTTGAAATGCATTGAATCAATGAATTTTTATTAACACAATTGATCACATATTAGATAAAAAATATTTTATTATTTATATTAGTATTTTTATGTGTAATTATGGCAGAAAAACTAATTTTTCAGTTAATTAAGCGGTTGGGTAAAGTGCAAGTTCATAAAAGGTGGAGGCACGAGTTCGAACCCATTCTAAGGAAGCATTTTTTTTCTTAACAAAATTGTGATAAAAATGTAATTTCGCTTTTTCTGAAGAGGTTCTGAGTCATGTGAGTTTACGATTATCGCTAAATGTTTTTAATTTAAAAATACAATTTGTTTCACGACTTGAATGTTGTATGCTGTTATAAAAAATGTATTTATGAATAATTATTATAGGGCTTTATGTTTATTGAAATTTTAGAAATATAATAAAGAATTTCACGGAATCTGAAGGGTTTAAAAGGATTTTACGAAATATGCTTGGATTTTTAGGTATTTTAGGGGATTTTATGACATTTCATGGAATTTTGAATAATGTTAAGGAATTTAAAAGGATTTTACGAAATTTTAAGAGATTTCATGGGATTTTACATAATTGTAAGAAATCTGACGCTATTTCGTATACGATCTTAAGTCATTTTAAGAGATTTAATTATATTTGGTGGGATTTTGAGTAATTTAAAATGATTTAACGATATTTGATGAGATTTAAAATAATTTTAAGGAATAACAAGTGATTTCAAGAAAGATAATGAAGATTTCAAAGGATTTTAATTTATAAGGAATATATAACGATATTTTGTATAGGGATTTTTAGGAAAAATTATGAAACTTATATAGATTCCTGAAATTTTGATATTTAAAACATTTTTAATTCGTTTAAAACTTTTTTAAATTCTTTGATTTATTAAAGGTTCAATTGTCTAGAATCCTCTAAATCTTTTTAGCAAAAGGACAATGGAGTGAAAATAATTATAAAAAAATTAATTTTATATAATAATATAATATAACATAATTATAATATATAATATAATTTTATTTATTTGGTGATCTAAACTTTAGACCCAATGAAAATAATAAAAAAAAAGGCTGATTCATGGAATAGAGTTTTTAATTATAAATAAATAGAAAATCGGTTAATTTGAAATAAAAAAGAAGTCGCTGGCTAAGTTACCGGTAACTCACTAATATTGCCCTATGTTACTAGGGTAATTTTCCCGACTCAAAACTCTACCAGAACTCCACTCACGAAATTAGCCAACTTGCAACGTTTTTACGTACATATAGGCGTACGCATAGGGCTATAACAGCCGAGGCTTCAATTAGCTATGGGGAAACCAAACCCCCACTTCTCTTGTCTCCGGAGGCCAATCGGAAGGAAGCGGGCGACTCCGACTGCATTTGAAACGTATAAATGTACCGGTGACAAGAGTTTGGACACCAGTCTTCCCGCTCGTACCCACCTTCAAATTACCTGTTAGAAGTTCATTTTTTTCTGACATTTTTTGTCAATTTACCTGAAAAATGTGAGTACTTAAAATTGATTTTGATATCAATTTTTTTTAATTCAGTGGTGAAGGTGCTTGTTAGTTTTAAAGATATTAAACAAAAGTGTCATGCTCTAAGCAGTTGAAAAATAATAAAAATGTTTAAATTGCTTTATAAATAAAATAATATATTAATAAAGCTTAAAGTGTTTATAAGTTGTTGAATTCTCATGAAAATATATAAATGCACACATGGCTTGATTGTTGCATCAGAAAATTTCTAAAAAAAAATTTTTTTATTTTTAACTCTGTACGTCAAGTGAATACGACTCTGTTGGATTAACATGTGTTAATGGAAATTATAGTATCTTACTTTGTTAAAAAAAACATTTAAAGCCGATGTCACACTATTATTTATTAAAATATCCTTATGCTTATTAATTTTATAAATTAGAATATTCTATTCAAATGTTTTTTCTTAATTTTGTAAAATAAAGTTTAAAAGATTCCTGTATAATAAGGCAAACATTTTTTTTCTATTTCAAATCTATTCTGTGGAATAATAGAAATCTAAGAATTCGCCTAATTGCATGATTCTGTCACGTGGGTTTCAAATTGTACTACAAAATTTAAATTTAGAAGGAAAAGTTCAAAATTTTTCTGAGGAAAATCAATAAACTATCTGAAGTTTTCTTCCATGTATTTTATATTATCTTTTTCGTTAAAATAAGAAATGACTTATTCGCACACTCTCTATGGATAGTACGTACAAACTTGTTTCAAAAATCTTAAATGCCAAAAAATAATTTGTAAAAAAAAGTCATGGATTAGATGCGGTTACAGTGATAAATCAATGACAATTTTTTGTTTCAAAAACTAACTTTCTGAAACGTTTCAAAATCAAGTTGCATATTTAAGTTAAATAGTAATTATTTTGTTTAAACAAAATTGACCTTGCACTATCTTCACAGCGTTCAAAAAAGCAATTTCGCTTGTTTGTAAATCAGACATTTTGAGATTAAGAACGACACCATTACATAATGTTTAAGGTTATCTAACATCTTTACCATAAACGCTCTCCTATTTATTGCATGTTGATGTCAGTCTAAGAAAATTGATAAAAACCGCTGATAATTAAAACTGCATAAAAAGGTACTTTACAACTATATTTATATTATACATAAATCGCTTGAAGATTGTCATTTCTCGAAAAAAATCCTGTTATCCTGCAAAAAGTTGATTTATGATAATGTCTTGCGGTAGGTCATTTTTGCGAGCATCCGATATATATAATAATCGAGTAAAAAAGATGCCCATACATATATTTCGCTGATCACCTACTCGATGTAAAGATATGATTATAAAATATAGGCTAAAATGTAGGCTCTCTTCCTATAGATATAAAAATATTATTATAATAATATAAGTAAAGTATTCACTTAATTTCGCACTGCTATAATTAAAACTGTCATTTTAATATCGCAATACTTTTATTGCATTACATATGTAACATTATACGATATGATAAGATAATTACTTAGGTATAAATTGCTCGCCTCCATTCGTATGCGATATACGATGCGATCGGTATAATAAGAACAAAAGAGAAGCAGGCTCTTGCTTATTACAATGCGCCTGCATCCATAGTATAATTTCACTGTATCGCGAGCACCTTTCAGAAAAAAATCGTGTCGTTGACATTTCCTTATACGCCATTGAATTACGCGTAATACCGCTATTCGCTATTTTCCTGATTTCTACGAAGTCGAACGTATATTATCTGATCCTACTGTACATTCATACATATTCCTGAATCAAAATCATGTAAGCAAAAAATGAATTGAGTCTGAACTGCTCTATGACGTTTTAAACAGTGTCAAAAGTAGTTTTTCAGAGCATAAAAAAGTAGCAAAAAGTAGATCTGAGGCATTAGCATTCTGAATAAAAAAAGGGGAAATTTTCACGTGTCTGTGAGATTCTCGAGAAAACAAAATTGATTTAAGAGCTTTCAGTATATATATATATTATAAATCGGATCACCTCTGGTGTGATAACTTTCCCGCTGAAATACTGAAATTCATCTCATTATATCGCGCACGTGGAACTCAGCCTCATGCTGTAACTTGATCGATCCTCGATCAGTGTTAAGGGGGAGTTTATACATCTACATACATATGTATATTGTATAGCGTCTACATATACTATTATTTCGTATTTATATATACGTGCACGTGCCATTTCGAGGCATTTTGAGGTGCCTACGAAAGGTAAGCGGTAATATTTATCAGATCGAGCACTTACAATGCCTCGCAGGCAGGTATACCAGCCCGCCCTGTTTCAAATTTCAGATAAATTCCAGATTAGTTTTGGATAAATTAATCGGAATAGATTTGGAATTTAGACGGAATCTTTCCGCAGTTTGGCCAAAATCAGACTTTTTTATATTTTTATTATCCAGAAGCAATATAAATTACTCTCCGTAATTGGATTTTTATTTTAAAAACTTGTTTTAATTGAATATCTATATTCAGATTTAATGTCTAAGATAATATAAGATTAATATCTTGGATACTTAAGTTAAATATCCGCGAAAATCTCATTTTCAATATACATATACTAAGATACTATATGTAAATCTGAATATCTGAGATATAGTTCACTATATCCAATATATTGAACATAATACCTACTTATCTATTGAATATCTAGTTTTCTGCGTGCGGTTTCATCCGATTTCTATCCATGAAATAAGATTTAATCCGATATCAATCAATCAATTTCACTACCTGATTTAGCAGTATTCAAATTATCACTAAATTTTTAGTCAAAAAAGACTAACAATTCGTAGAATTTTTCACTGCAGTAAATTAGTGGCCAACTTTTCACTAATTCAGGTTTAGAGAGTAAAGTAGAATTTGAAATTTGTCCGCTTTCGTCCGGATTTCGTCTGGGATAAAACTGGAATCCGAAATGATGTCTAATTCAGTTCAAATTTTATATACGAAATATACTCTATCAATCTGAATTAGTAAGAATTTCACTAAGTGAATTAGTAGCCTTACATTGGACTATTGAATTAGTCATCTCTCCCCTGTCTACTATAAAATGAAATAGCAAGTCACCTATTACCAAAGTGAATTAGAAAAAATTACTTAACAATCTATTTAGTAGTTTTACTTAATAATTGAATTATTCACAGTGTGAATTGTTCATCGAACATCAGTAATGTAATATTTTTGTCATATTATTTAGTATTTTAGTATTTTAAAGAAGTTTTTTATATAATTTTATTAATAGATATTAATATATTTTTATGATTCTCAAAAGATTTTACAGAATTCAAAAAAATTTTTTTTTTAATTTCACGAGATTTTTTTAGAAATTTTACAGGTTTTGACACATTTTTAAAATTCTTCACGGAATTTTAAAAGATTTATAAAGATTCTTATAACTTTTAACCGATTTTACAAAATTTTAAAAGATCCACAAACTTTTCATGGAATTTGAAGAGGTTTCTATAGAAATTTTGAGAAATTTCATGAGATTTTTAGAAAGTTTAGAGATTTTTACTTTTTAATAGTTTTCAAACGAACTTTAGCTGATTTGAAAGTTCCTCTCGGAATTTTATCCGATTTATAAAGCTTAATTCTTATGACTTTTATAAAATTTTGTGAAATTTTAAGGGACATAAAAATTTGGAAGATATTTAATCACATCCATCCATCTAAAATACCATCATACGATCATAAGAATCGAAACTAATTAATTTCTATTTATAAATTATTTTAAACCTATAAATTCATTAAATATTTTAAATTTTTATATTCTTTCCTTTAAATTTGTCGTTTGAGAAGATTAGGATTTGAACTTTATCTTTTTCCGTTGGGGGAATTTTATTTCTGAATTCTTCCAAATTCCACACAATCTGGGCCCGACCAGGACCACAATAAAATTTCTATACCGGTTATTACCGGGAGCAGCGTGTCCAGTTTAGCAGCTATTAAAAATTCACCCATAAATTTCTTGGAAATATAAAAAAATATTAAAACAAAAAAAATCGACTCTCTTTTTTATCGTTTGAATTATTTAATTTAAATGAAGAGCGCCAGAATAAAATCAATAAATTTTTGTTTACAGATGAAACGCCTTCTTTATTCGTTGCTACTGTGTGTAGGAATCATTTTGATGATCTCGTCAAGGGTAACAGGATCACCCTTTAGCTACACTCAGTCACTGAAAGATGATAGAGATGGAGATGTGGGAAAAAATTCACTTGCTCGTGGATCATTACGACCATATGTCAGGATTTCAGACTCTGTAAGAATGAATACTTTATCAAACTCTTCACTTTAACGCATTTCAATCTTTTCGATAAAAAATATTCACTAATTCAAGTATAAAGTAGACAGAAGTTCTATCTCTCCCTTTCTTACACTAATTGGTTTGTGGGGAGAGGATTCATCCCTCTTACTGTAAATAAATAATAAATCAATTTCAGAAATCATTGAAGAAAGCATGGGTGACGGCCAAAATACATATAGTTGGTTCAGAAAAAGTTCGAGTTGGGTGAGCATCCTTTTGCATTATAAATTATTCATCATTATAATTGTACAAATATAATTTAATATAGAAATATTTTGAAAAAAAACCGTATTATTAATTATAACATTTTATGCACACAGAGATCGAGTAGAAGTTGTGTGTGAACTTGATGGAAGTCCAACACCTAATATTTATTGGATTAGAGGCGAAAAAACTCAACGCAAGGTAAATATATCGATTAGCCAATTTATTAATTTACTATATATTATATAGTATATATAATATATGTGTTTTAACGGTGTTGAATCCAAGTTACAACTTCCAAATTTAATCTCTTCATTTTAATTTTCAAATAAATTAGCTCTCTTTTCGTGTACTTTTTGTATAAAATAAAATAACTGAATTAAAAGATTGGAAGTTTAATCCTAGATTCATGAGACTTCTTGTATTTAATATTTAATCATTATTAACAGATGAACGAAATTCTACAAAACGGAGTGGCAGACGCATCTTGGGAAGGAATATCTCGAGTAACCGGAAAGTTAGTGATAGATTGCGTAGCCCCAGAAGATGAAGGATTTATTCACTGCGCCGGTGTGTCTGGAGGAAAAATTGAAGTAGCCAGCACTGTCTTAACAGTGGAAGGTAAAAAAACATATCAACAACTTTGAAATGATTAGATTTGATTTCTTGTTGAGTATTCAAATTTGTAGTGCTGCCAATTCCATTTTGCAATATTAACAAATTTCTATGAGTTTTTAACGATCTTTAGCTGATTTGAAAGTTCCTCACGGAATTATGAATTTAAAAAGATTTAAATAATTCAGATTGAGAGAGTGCACTAAAAAATAACCAAGGTTGAATTCACAGCTAGTTTTTTTGCTATAGGTCAAGAAGGAATATGCAGTGAATCCAGTAAACCAACAATTACTCTATTCGCGAACATCATGTTCTCCAATCTGGAATCTACGGTTGTCATTCCTTGCAGAGCCACTGGTAATCCGAGACCTGAGACTTATTGGCTCGATATGATGGATAAACGCATTACTTCGGCTATGGATTCTCGATACACTGTTTTAGAAAACGGAGATCTAGTGATAGATCATATCCAATGGGAGGACATGGGTAGATACATCTGCGTTGCAAAGTCCGGAGAAGATGAAGTGTCAATGGAAACTTTCTTGTACCCTCTAAAGGTATATAAAACTTCTATAACAAAATCAGGATATTAAAAAAGTGAAAATCTTTAGGAAATAAAAAAAATTAATGTTTTGCATTTGTTACAGCCCAGTAATGACAAGAAACGCTAAGTTGATAAGATATGCTTATTGACATGAACAAAAGATTCACCAAGAGTACTTCAAGTCATATTTTGTTCCTAATTACAAATTTATGAATGTTTGTGTCTTCATAGCTACAACTCGAGTTGGATTTACCAAACAAACTTTAAAGCAGCAGCGTCTGTCGTATTTTCAGAATTACAAAAAAGATTACAAATTTTAGGAGAATCTCTTTTTGTTTATTTTGCAACTGTAAAGTTTTTTTGGTATCCAGATAATATTCGCGAGTGCCTAATAAGATATGACATCTCTTCTAGTCACTAATTATTAAGCATCCGCATTCTTCATTAGGTTCTTGTAACTTTTCGCTAAAGAAAATTTCAACATTCCGCTTGAAGCATTAAGTGCTTTTTCTTTTATAAGTTTGAAAAATATTATAATAATTTATAATTATAAATTGATCGCTGTCGTGGGAGATTTGTAATGCAAATCTTTGCTGTCCAAAAATATAATCCAGTAAGTGAAATTTCCTACAGAAGTTATTTTTCTGTACACGTGTGTAACTTGGTAAATTATACTTTAAGACAGCTTGTTCTTAGGCTGAGAAGGAGAGAAAGAATGAAAGAGAGCGAGAGAGAAGCTTGAAGAGTTGGTTTTCGATAAAACGAATATGTGTGAATTGTCCAGCCTGCATGTGAGACAACTTCCTATTTATAAAAATTTAAATTTATTTTACGTACAAATATGTAAGAATCTAATAGATAAGAGCGATCTATTAGAACTTTATAATTATAATATTCATAAGTGTGCCTGTGTGACTTTAAAAACAAAATGCATCGGATTTTACCGATGATTGATGAAATAATTATTTAAGTTACTTGAAACATTTGCCAACAATGTCTTTAAAATAATTAGAAAAAATAGACGACATCGTCCGGTGGCCGAATGGCTCGTACCAAATGGTTCGAAATTGTGATGTTCTCAAAAAAGTTGAGCTTTTTTGAATCCAAAAACTGGTTTTTCTGGATTCGGATAATCCGCGATTGTCTAAAAGAATAATGTATGTTGGGAATAAACAAGCCTAAAATATCAATGTGAAGTCATTTTAATAAACATCTAAGCAGATTAATCATTATTACCCCACTATACCTAATATTATCCTTTCTATAACGGCCATAGAAGATCTCAACAATAAAGTAGACGAGTGGAGTAATCTTACAATACATATTATCTTTATTTTATATTTTACCTCTTAATTGTAGAGATAATTTTTCATCGCAGACTGCGAAAATAAATAATCTTTTCTACATATTTCAATCATGAAACAAAATGTCTGTGCATACAAAATACAGAACGATCATTTAAATAAAAAAAAAAAGCACACTTCACCACGCTTTCATCACATCTTAAATTCTCCAATATGTTTCTAATATTAAGGAGAGAGACTCGCGAAATTTCAACTTATATAAGAAAATTCGGAATAGTTCATATTTGTCTAAATTCAAACTAATTAAAATAGTTTATATTTAAAATCTTTATCATCTCTTCTAGTTAAAAGAACACAAGCATCTCTACTTAAAAATGTGATGTTGCATGAACTGAACCTAAATCGTATTATAGCAGCCTAAACATACAATTTCTCTTCCCTGGAGTGAAATATCGCACGATAAACTTTTGGTTAAATCATAAAATCAATATAACAAAAAAAAAGTATGTAATATAAGTTAAACATCGATTTAGGAACTACGTACTTTTAACAAAAAGTAAAATAAAACCTTAGAAGGGTTTTAAGTCACTATATACATCATTCTCATCACGTTCATTTCGTAATGCAATCTCACCTCGCACGCATTTCAGTTCAACCTCACGAAGTTATTCCGTTGTTAATAATAAGTTAAACAAAGTTTCGGCTAGCTTTTGAATTCACTCGAGCTTAGCTGCTTTGGTTTCCTTGCTCTCTTACTAAAAGTTACACCGTGCAGAATCTGACGGTCGAGTTTCGACTTCACTAAATATGTACAGATGTAACCCCCTTGCTAAGTTTGAATATAAAAATCTGAATCGATGAGTGTAAAGTTTAAAAAATAAAAACAATTGGAAATTTCAAGTTAAAAAATAAAATATTTGGTTGACCAAAATAACTTGATCGTTTTCATGGATTTATTTCACAATGTTTTCTAAAATTATAATGAGCACTAATTTGTTTAGAATAGTAGACAAAAATGGTATATATATATATCATAGATAAGTGTTCATTGTAATTTTGTAGAAAGCATTTGCGAAATAAAACTATGGAAAACATAAAGACTTTTTCTAGCTAATAATTTAATATTTTTTAACAAATCGTTCTAAAACGAAATTGTAAATTTGATCAGCGTCCTTTATTACCCGCTATTTTCATATACTGCTACATTTCGATACATAAGTAGGACTTATCACACAGTGATTAAAAAATTACACTTGCGAGGGTTCGCCGCTGAACAGTCTGAATAATACTTTATCGAAGTTGCGAATGAGATCAAAGCTGATCAAAGACGTCAGTCGCGAGTGTAGCATTTTAATTCCTCTTAATTTTACAAGACAATAATTTTACGATACTCTCTATGATTCGAATTTCTCCACACTTATTTCTATAATAGATGTTTCAAGTTATTAAGCATTTCACTATTCATCAATAGTGGGAACAACGGAAAAGGTGGTGTAGGGCTCGATTTTGAAATTTCTTCACGACATTTTGATTATTTACACGTAATATCTCAATATAAAAATTCTCTTGATCAGAATGTAGTTTTGAAAATAGATATACAAACAGTCAAAGGGTTAAAAATTATTTCTAAGAATAATGAGTGTGAGCTCTTCGTTACACCACCTGACAATCCACTATAAATTTAAAAACCAAAGGATATAGATGCAATTAAATTATACACAAAATCAGTCGAGAGTTGATTGCTGAAGAAAATTTCAGACAAAAATCATGTGAACTGAAGCTAATTGTTTATAATGGCGTAAAATATAAAAGCATTATTTTTTTCATAAAAAGGAAGCGACTTTGAGACAATATATTGCGTTCTACCAAAATAATGAAAAGACATTCTATATGAAGCGGTGCGGGGAAGCTAAAGATTTATAATTAAATTACATTGTACGAGGCTAAGCGTACGCTAGAAATATACAATCGACGTGTTTCAATTTGTATACATATATTTATATAAAGAATCCTATGTATTAATATCATACAATTACTCATTTCTCCAACGAGCAATAAAGTGTAAATAAAGAACGCGATAATCTTTCGATTGGGAAAAATAATCTAAAAGTTACACCGTTAGTGTCATCGAATCAGTTCAGCTCAATTATTACTTAAAATCAGAAAAGCCAATTGAAAAAATCCGCGCTTCTTTTACAGAGAGGAGATCTTGTACTCATGTGTCAAAGAATTTGTACAAATTATGGATTACATTTATTAAGCTTGCGAGATTACTACCGTTTTCCGATCATGCTTTTTTCGTCGGCTTCAGCTTCCTTTGCGTTTCCGATTCTTCCTCGATGCCGTAAAGGTGAGCTCGGTGCTTCATTTCAGTAGCAACCGACTTGGGTAAAAAAAAACAGGCAGCAAACAAAGGAAATAACATAAAGAAATTAGTCAACAAAATAATAAGTGGCACGCAATATAAACGAAATCTCTTTCGTGAATAAAAGTCTTAATCTTAAACCACACTCACCAAACGCAAACGTACTCTTTTCGGGAGATCCTCGTGCAAACTGTAGATTTCGTTACGCTTCAGTAAAATTTGCGAGCTGTCTTCAAATACGACCTGTAAATTGAGAGATTTAAATAAACAATTTTTAAATTAATTAAGAAGAAGAAGAATAAAGTAACTGGTTATCAAACTTACGTTGTACATAATGCGGTGGTTAGTGCCTTCGAAAATGCCCTTATATACGTTATTGTCTGGCCACTTAACTATCACTTGAGCTCCAATTGCAGGTACAGTTCGAGGATCATGGTTCTGTAAATTAATTATAAATTATATAAATTGAGAAAATATAATAAAATATATCTATTGAATATATTATACATACAGTGATATCGTGTGGATAAAGATCTTCACTGAAACTGTTATCACTAAACGTGACCATGTAGAAAAGAGTATCCTGGATCGAACCAATCTTTGCCTTGTAATATCGATTGTTACGGTGTTTAGCCCAAACAGTCTCTCCTAAACCAACCATCGGAATTTTTTCCTTTCCCTCATCGTGATCGTGGCAAGTTAACTATAATCACAAATATAATTACAATAAGTTTTATCTTTTACAAAGGACTGAAGAGAAAGCAAAATTTGTTCTTCATTTGTTGATTAATTACCTTTAGTTCATCTGAATTATAGGGGGGGATAACGAAGGTAGCGCCCCTAACTAATCCACAGGAAGGATGAAAAAGAGCGTTGCATTGGTCGCAACTAAGACAAGCTCCACTCTTTTGACCACAACAACCGCATTGTTGTTTAGTCAAACCTTGCTTCATCGTCAATACGTTAATGGGATCTTTGTTAACGGCGTCCTTAAATGTTATTCCTGGTAGGAGCAGGGCGCACATTATGTGCGCCCAAAGTCCATCACTCGTTCGTTTTACTGCTCCTCCATTCATCGGACATAAACAACACATCTAAAAAAATTTTTTAAAGTAATTATCAATAAATATTTTCTCATCTTAACATGAAATTGAAGAAATTTATAGTATTAACATATTGATTCTATAAAAATATGTTTCGAACTGCTTTAAGGATAAAAAAACATCAAGGTATAAAGTAATTTCAGATTAAGGTTAAATCTTTAACTCACAACTTGCATCTTTCCGGCCTTGCATTTATCACAAGCCCAGTATTGTAAGTCTGTAGAAATTACAGTAACTCCATAACAAGATGCATGCACCGTAACGTGACACTCTCTACACCTGAGAAGTGTATTATTTTCTGGTTCTATATTTTGTTCCTTGGAATTGGCAGCAAAAAGTCTCGAAGATACCTGAAACGGTCAAAATAGAGACATAAATAAAATTACATATTCAATTCGTAAAAGTATTTAAATCATGACTAGAATTATTCCTTACCCATATCGGTGAACTTTCAGGTAATACTGTTGGCGTGCAATACTTCCAGTCAGAGGACATTTGCCGGTTGCTTAAATTCTTAGACAAGGCAAAAGGAGCACAAATCGCACAATGTGAAATCTGCGCACTCCAGTAATCATTAAATGCCTGCAAGCACTTGCTATCCGGTACGTTTGGATAAAGCATCTCCGAAACGTGACCTGGAATTGTCGCATTATTAATAGGAAGATTATTTTTCAAATAGAAGCTTAACGCTGGCGAATGACTATTCGAATTCGGCGAAACCGACATCCCATCAAAATCTCGAGTTACCACAATCTTTTTCGGCTTATCTTTTGACTTTCTCCTACTCTTAGATTCCATTGAGTGCAAAATACTAGGAGCCTTATTCTGTACCTTATTATGTATACTTTGCACAAAAGTTTCACAAAAAATATTTTCGGAACCAGCAACATTATTTTGAGCTACTTCTGACTTTGGTTCGTGGTTTTGTTCGCTGCTTTGAGAACTTAACGCCTGCGGCCTTGCACAATAGATCGAAACGTCTATTGGGTCTGATACAGATTGTTTATTAATATTATTATTAACAATCGGATTAAATCGGTAAATGCTCTCCGATCCAGACAGATTATTAACCTGCGTTGATGTAGAACACTTTTTCGACATAATTGATAGAGAGCATTTATCTGAAATTGTTTTGGGTCCAACTTCTTCAATGATCACATCATCGTCATCGTCCATTTGACTAGCCACGTTCTGACCAAAGTTCTGCGACTGCACGAACTGTCTTGATGGCAGAATCGATTTGTTCAAATTCTTTTGAACAGGTTTTGTGGATATTCGTAACAAAGATGGCGGTGGTTTTTTAGAAGAGACTGAAAAACATCCAGCAGGAAATTTTTTTGTCTTTGTATAATCAGTTCTCAATGATAACTTCGGGATATTCGATGGTGTTATAGTCGCCGCCGTAATTAAGGGTTTCGGAATTCTGATCTGTGAACCGAAATTGTTAACCGAAGACGATGAAACTTTATCCTTTCCATTAGTCAATAACGGAATCGCAGTCTGGAACTTATTCTCGGGACTCAGCCCTGGGACGAATAATTTTTGAGGATCTGGCATTTGGACAGGCACAGGTTCTGCTATGAGCATTTTATCAGTGTTGAAGCTTCGATTTTGTTGGGGCAAAGGTAGATTCTTTTGGAAAGAGAAGTTTGTTTTGAGCGAATCTGCCATCTGATTACTCTGCGAGAAATTATAATTAACAGTTGTGAATTGATTAGATACTGATGCCTGATTGGGCGTTGGTAACTGACTCAAAACTGATGACTGATTAGAGCGGTTACACTTGATGATGGTGGTGCTACTAGGTAAATAAGTGACACTACTGGTTGCTATTAAATTAGGATTTTGTGTTGGATTCCAGACCTTCGGAGGAATAATATAAGCAGTCTCGATCACCTTATTAGAGTCTTTGAATCCTTGTATTGGTTCCTCGGATTCCAACTTTGGCATTTGTCGATTGTCCTCCTTCTCTGCTGGCAAATTAAGCTTCGGAGCTTTCAGAATGCTATTTCTATCAAAGCTCGTTGCTTTTTTCGTACCAAGAGTCGTGTTAACACTCTTCAAGGCGGAATAAGTAAGTTTTACGTCATTTAACTTCACAATGGGCGTACTTAGCTTCATGTTGGACACGTTACTACCTCTTGTACGCTGCATCAAACAACGAGGTCGTTTCGAAATGGAGGCTTTACAACGTTTTACATCCATATCAGATTTGAAGTCATCTTTTATTTGAATTATGCTGGCATAGTCATCTACAGACTTTTCCTCCACCTCTTCAATATCATTTTCTGAGTTGTTATCAAGAGTTGAAGTGATGTTTGGAGGTCCGTTATCATCTTTAAAAGAGGGAATTCCAAGCTTGTTCTCTGTTTTATTTTCAGGAAAAGAGTTAACTGTACTCTGAAGATTAGGGAGTTCTTTTGCTGATGAGGTAGCTTTGTAGGCAGTAAGACTAGGCATTGCCATAAGCTTCCGCTGAACATTTGCATCAGATACATCCAATGGTTCATTTGAATTGAATATTTCCTCTTTAGGAAATTTGCCTTTGTTCTTATTTGCCTTCACTGGTTTAGTTTTTTTAACTTTTAAACTTTTAGGTTCCTTTTCTTTGTCTTTACTATTTTTTTTCTTTTTCCGACCAGGTTTCTTTTTCGCGGGCTTTACTTTAACTTGTTTAAATGACAACTCACTATTTTCGTTTTCAGATGTACTTGAGAACTCTTTCTTCACAGCAACCCCATTTTCTGAGTCTCCAGCCGTTGTGCTGCTTTTTTCCGTAGTCGAACTGCATGTAGAATTTTCTCTCGACTTGAGAGCTGCTTTTCTTGTTTTAGGCTTTTCCCTTTCCGAAATAGTCTTTTTCTTTCTTTTTTTACCCTTTTTGCGATTGTAGCCATCGTCATAGACGGAAGCCTCGTCTACATCTGTTAAAACCAATGTGAATGTTAATTAAAAATGCACAAAAGTATCTATTTTGTTTTAGTAAATAATTAAATATAACCTTACCCATTTCTCCCGCTTTTAACCAGATGTCCTCCAAAACTTCCAATTGCTGCTCATCAGGTTCAGCATCAGGCTCTTCGTCATCCATCATCTGTAGAAACTGCTTCACATAGGTAGGAATATTGGGCTGATTTTTGACTAGCTGTGTCAAATCCATATTCGGATTAGGAATATTTTTCTTGCAATGGATCGTGTGGCGCTTATTTTTTGGAGCAACGGATAGATATCCTTCTGGTAACTCTCCATTGCTTTCACTATTACAAAGGAGATCCAATTGAGAAGGCATGGGTGCAGCTGTTTGACGAGGATCCTCAGGATGGGATCCAACGTCTTCCCCGCGTAACCACAATTCATACCTAAAAGAAATTTAATGATAAAGATTAATCAAAAGTTCTCTTTTACACAACTAAAAATAAGATAAATTCAGAATCCCTAGTAAAATATAGGAAATAAAACTCCAAGTTTCCTAATCTACGAGGCAACCCTAAAATTACTTCAACTTACCTCTCTGGCTGAAATCGTTTGACGAACGTATCCATAGAAATTTTCACCATGTCTTTACTGCAGGTACACTGTGTTGCTCTCTTTCCATACTCGACCCATCTCGGTGCCGCAAAATTGGTGGATTCAGCGCAATTGAAGCCGTGGTTGAAACCTGCGTGATATCCGTATGGAAAAGTAATCATAATCTCACCAGCTTCTTGTGTTATCTGTGAAAAAAAACGTATATTAAGCACCTGCCGTTCCAAAAAATATTTAGCAATTTCGTTAGGTATGCTAATGGTACTTACTTTATTACATGGAATTGAGTACTGTCTCAAAATTTGTGGAGAAATCAAAGACATCTTGTGTCGCAGAAAAGCTGGACAGTTCTGATAATATGATGGGAAAAATCCACTCGCAAGACGCTCCAAACGTCTTCCATGTTCAGGTGGAATAGCGTACCACGTTTTGGGTGCACCGAAGTGAAGGTAGTTTATCGAGTAAAGATCCATGTCTTCAGTGTGCCAGGCAAATGTAGTTTTCCACATTCCGAAGTAAAGATACGCCGTATTGACGCCATCAATAGAAATGCCATAATCTTTATTAACATAATCTAAAATAGTGCCTAAATGATTGATGTTCCATTCCGTGACATCTGGATCAGTGAGGGAACCGGATACATCTGCACCATAGATTGGGGCTACATAGGTGATATTTTTCCAATACTTTCGTTCCAAGTCTTCGTAATCGAAGTGTTTGGGGGTATTGTATCTCTCTGAGTTCGCTAACTTTTGGTATTCTTTTACCGACATTTGCTTTTTCTGGATATTAATTTGTTGGTAAAGCCCCTGCTTTCCAGTCACTACTTGACAAATAGGAGCAGGTATATTCATATTTAATGAATCTATGTCATATCCACCTTTCCTCGGTACCCATTCTGGGGGAGGAATTACTTTTGCCAAACCAGCTTTGTGAGCGCCTTTGCTTTCCATATATTCCACATATTTAGCAAAATCTTTAAACTCATCGTAGGTCGGTCTGAAGACCTGAATACGGGGAGTGCTCCCTGATCCGTTGCTAACCATTTTTATTTATAATGTATCTGGAAAATAAATAGATACTGTTCAATGTTTGGCTCATTAGACATTTCTATTAAAAATATTGTCTGCCTACAGTACTTTTTGCATATACTTTTAAAAAATCCAGTCGTAAATTATACCAATCGGCTAGGAAATATTTTACTATGATTCACGTTGGAATAGTAAATTGAATTGTGAACTTGCAAGGATTAGTGTTGTAATTTAAAAATATTTGTATGAATCTCGCAGTGAAAGTGTAATATTGCCACGGGAACTAGGGAACATCAAATCATAAGTTTATAACAAAAAATTATAAATGATATAAATTTAAAACATGCATCAGTGTAATTTAAAAAAAATCGTTAAAAAAGAGCTAAATCACGTGAGATTTTCAAAGTTAAACATATTAAACATTTTTCCTTCTTTTTGTAAAATGAACACGTCAATCACTGATAATTTTGTATCCCCTGATCCACGTGGTAATTTTCAACTGGATTTGGTTTAAATTGCACAATGAAAAAAATCCTACATAAATTTAAATTAAGCCTGTAACTACTATCCTTTATAAATCACTGCAATTTTAGGATTTCCTTTAGAATTTCTGTTGATTTATAAAGGAATTTCATACAATTTAAGAGATTTTACAAGAAAAGTATAAAATTACACTAAGAGTTATTAGATATAAAATACCAATGATTCCTAGAGGAAATTTACACGAAGACAACAATCTGGAGAAATTTAATGTTTTTTTGGGTAAATTTCACGGATTCTTAGTGTAAATTTACATAGAATTTTTGACAGTGTGTATAATGTATATGTATAATGAACGAATAATGCCAATTGCGAATAATGAAAGCAATGAAAGGAATCAGTGTTGAGGTTAGGTTAAGAACTCTTGTATACGTTTTAGGTAAAAAGTACTAATATTAAACAGTTTTTTGCTCTGTAAGTATATTTCTATATCGGAAAAGAGTACATATGCAGAACGGAAAGATATCTAATTCTAACAATTGCTGAGTAAAATGGAGAGATTTAATTTTAAGGTTAACATTTGGGTCCAGCACCCTTAAAAAACATGGGCATGTTAAAATAACCGTAGCTATGTTGAGTTTAATCATCAAACCTCTTGAGACCACCATAAGCGGATGGGCAAAGTAAACAATTCGCGAAATTATCAATCCGTATTTTTGATTGTACCAGATGTGCTGTTCCATTAAATCGATTTCCAACAGTGCTATATATATCAAAAGATTTCTAAGTACACACACAATCATTATTCAACTTTCCGCATAATTATAAAAATCGAACATAAAAATGCACAATGCACCAACCTAATCAATGCAGGTAAAAATATAAATCTGTGCTTATCCTCAGGTTTATCTAAACCCCTAACAAAATACATAAAGAGACGCCTTCACGTACACACACACACATGCATAAAAATATTACGTACCTCTTGAAACATGAGTTAAATGCAAATACATAATTTAAAAAAATGTTTTTGGAGTAATAAATGTCTTGTGTTTACTTACGTGTGTGTGCAAGGAAAGCGAAAGACATGCAAAAGAATAGAACTAACACAAGTATAGGATCATGAGCATTCATGGACGCAACACACACAGTCTAAGCAGCGCGAGAGCTCTATACATATATACCAAACTCTACACACACGCAGTGAAACATAGGTATAGCGTGCGTAAACAAAATGGATGTTTTCTCATTGACAGGCTTAGACTTGAAGCATTAGAAAAATGTTGTATTTTTAACAGTTAGATACGGTAAAGCCACAACGGCAGAGATTAAAATATATTAAATTGTACTTACCAAAGCAAGATTATCTCGAAAATGTTCAACTTGCTGTTGCGGCCAGGTAACTGAAAACTGCTCTGGGAAGTCACCAGCGGCGAGATTCTGGATGCATCTCAGAACTCCAACGTTTTTAACATTTGATGCGAACACTCTAGTAAAAACCAGCTTATTTTCGTCATCACAATAACAATAAAATAGACGTAGTTCTCTTGCAATATTAGCTCATATGCACCAAACACTCGAAACAAACACGACCTTACGACCACCTCGCGCAATACGCAAAACCGCAAAGCTCCGAAATTCTATGACGACTGTGAGTGACTTCCAGTCCCAGACTCCTATTAGACGCACCTCCAAAGATGTCAGCCTTGTAATGCGCAAGCGTAAAATAAAGCCCAAAGCGCTAACTTCAAATTTGTGTTATTTGTCACGTAGCACATGTAGTCACGTAAATAATTAAATTCTCCACAGATCTGCCAGAGAATATTTTTGATAAAATTTGTTTAGTAGTTGTTTATTTGATAAAAAAAATGGAAAAACAGGTTTTTTGGATTTTTGAAGATTAATCTTTGTTATAAAAAATGCATGTTTATTCAAAAAAGCATGAATTAAATTTTTAATTTACAAATTAATGTATTAAAACAGTTTTGTGAATAGTAGGATTGTTTCTTAACTTTAATTCAACTAAATTTTTATTTATTCATAGAAAAAATCATTTTTGAGTTGGATTGATATGTTTGATTGATATGTTTATATTGATATGTTTAAAAAAGTTCATAAACAAAATAGCCAAATGTGCATGTTTTATTCAGTTTTCATAAACATATACTTGCTGATCCGATTTCTATCCATGAAATAACGTTTAATCTGATATCAATTGACCGGATTCATTCGGATTCATTCAGATTATAATTTCGGATTGATTTTGAATGGAAATTCCGTATAAATCTGGTAACAATTGAGTATCATAAGTTAGTAATCATTTATTTTAATTTCTGCGTTTGAGCAACTAAATGACTATTGAACCATCTTCTCTGTCATATTCTTCAATTTTGTCAGATTTATGGTTTATATACAAAGCTTTCAACCGTACCTATAAGCCCTTTCTTCAGGAAATGTTTCAAATTGTCAGCATTCTGTAAACCGTTTCTATATTTATCCAATTGTATAGAACTTTAATCCTGGACTAAATTATTGTAAGCAGTTTTCCCATTAGGAGTTTCATTTCGTCACTGCTCAGGTATAACACCGAATTTGTATATCAATAAGCACCGACGACTCTTCTCTGATACCAATCAAAGTAAAAGAATTAAGATTTTCATTTATTTAAACAAAGAAAATTTCATTTTTTCCAATTACAATTCAAACACACAAAAAACAATTCGGATTCATTAGGATTAAAATTTCGGATTGAAAGTTCGGATTGATATTCTACATAATCGGATTGATCAGATTCATTCGGATTAATTTTGAGTATGGGCCTTTTGGGTTGGATTGATCGGTTTGAAAACTACCTTATTATTTCGAATAATTTCGGATTTGTTCGGAATGAAGTTCAATCCATTAAATGAAAGCAAAAATTGATTATATATAAAAATAAGAATTTTCTCTTATTATGTAATTCTCTAATTCTTATATGTTTAGTAAATTGACATCTAACGTTTTAAAGAAATATGAGACAAAGGAAGCTTTTGCCCGCGATAAGTTTATGGTCGTCCCGCAAATACGCGTCCGTAGATATTTCCTTCCGGTTGTGCATCGCAAGTTGCGGTTTCATTGTCCTCTCTTGTTAATATGGTATGGTAAAAAGATGATGAAACTCGATAAAAGCTACCGCATAGGCTTTACATGCTTAGAGCATAACAACGACAAAATCACTGACATACGCAGCTTGTTTTCTCATTGCAATCTAGTTAATAAAGAAACAAGCATCTTATCTCAGTGAGTCGTCAATAAGTCTAGTATCAGTTGAATAGTAAATCTTAAATTATTTTAAATAATAAAACAAGACTGAGTAATGCAGAAATTACGGTGACAATCGAAAGTTAATTACTCGCGGACAATAAATTAATTGAAAAAAAAAATCGTGATGGCTAAAGAAGTAATCAAGGAATCTCCAATTGAAGAGGGGATAACATCTGGTTTATCAGTGAATGTTGAAAGAAGTTTAAGTGTTGATAATGTTGAAAGGGAAAGAGAAGCGACTTGGAGTGAAGTAAAAATACCAATTGAAGAGGAGAGGGTGGAAATGATGTCAGTAAAAGAAGAAGATGGGTTAATGACAACAGATGTGGTGGGGCCTATTGATATTGATACTACTGATAAGAGACATCAACGTGCAAATCAGCGCAATACTTACGCTGCGAAAAAAACTGTTGCTCAGGGTATGATGGATGTAGCCTTAATCACAGCGAATGCTAATCAGTTGCGATATCTTATAGAATATCAACGCAACAGCTCAACTTTTTATGTTAATGTGATTTTGATTGTCTGCAGCCTTCTTCTTCAGGTAAGTTTTTAATTTTTCATAAAATAAATTGTTCAAAATAAAAAGAAGAAAAAACTTTTTAAATTATTTATTTAATATTATTTTGTTATGGAGAATGATCAATATTGTCAAATGTTGATAATAAGTTTACAATTAATGAATGTGAATGAAATGAAGCTACTTGTTCGCTCTTTGGATTATGAATGTCGTCTGAATAGACTTTAGGATTTTAAACATATTATATAATCTACTATATCCTTGCAGATAGCTGTCGGGATTAGTTTAATTTTCAAGGGTCGATTCGACATGAGGGGAGAATCAAAATCGCTTAGTGCCAGACGGATCAATAATTACGTTGTAGTTGGAGTTTTTCTTACAACAATTATTAACGTCTTTGTCGCCGCCTTCAGTATATCTGCACCAGAACTTCCATCGATTCCTTCGACACTCATTCCTGGTAATACTTGAAATTTATTGATAGCAGTACTAAACGCAAACTCTCACGTCTTATGGTTCTCTATTTTTTATTTTTATATCCAGAGAAATTCATATTTTTGTATTATAGAAAGTAATATAAAATTACCTAGAATTATATAAGAGAATGAAAGAAAATAACACAATTCAAGGCGAATTGAATGTAAATTCGAAGAAATCAATAGAAGTTAAATAGAATTCCAATTAAATTAAACTAAAACTAAATAGAACCCCTTTCAGTTACAGGAAAAATAAATTAACAAAAACTGCATTTTATTGGAAAACTGCAAAAAAAGAAGTTCTGAAGATAACACAAGAGAATGCAGAATATGCAGAGACAACTCATAAATAAGTATTATTTTATAATATCGTATAAGTATTTCAATTGTTTAAAAAAATATATAACTTAAGTATAAAATTATATAAAAAAAAATAATCTTAGAAAAAATTTTAAAATTAATTCTACTAGACATTTACTATGAATGCTTGAATTCCTTATTTTTATATTTATTAGGGAAAACGATTCTGTCAGTAACAAAAAGGAAAGATGTATTTGAATAAAATAACAACTCCTCACACACATAGAAAGTACGAATTGTTTCCTTTATTGGAAAATGCTTAAAGTTCCTCAAAATTTCCGTCTACAAAACGTACATTCAAGTTGAGATGCGAAGCCTTACATTTTGCTTTGATAGGCTAAAAAAAATTAATGAAAAGTATAATTCGATGACCGAATCCTTAATATTCCTCAGCCCCCTCGCCCTCGCCTTCAGCTGAATCCATGCCAACTTCTTCATAGTCCTTTTCCAGAGCAGCTAAGTCCTCACGAGCCTCAGAGAACTCTCCTTCCTCCATACCTTCACCCACATACCAGTGGACGAAAGCACGCTTGGCATACATCAGGTCGAACTTGTGGTCAAGACGGGCCCAGGCTTCAGCAATAGCCGTGGTGTTGGACAACATACAGACGGCTCTCTGGACCTTGGCAAGATCACCACCAGG
>JAUESI010000010.1:1025884-1036579 GCA_032275145.1 Synergus laeviventris
TATATACCATTTCCTAATTTATTTCCGCATTCTTTTAAGTTTATTTTTTAAATATGGCGTAGAGCATGCCCTTAATATGTAATTCGGTATGTACATTGTGAATCATTCAAGAAGAATCACAGCAATTGCACATGTGCGCGTAGCGATTGTCGAGACAGAAATGGGATCGAAAAAAAGTCTCTCAAATAAACAATGGGCTTGGTCGTCTTGACAGAGCCTTGACTGGTCTTGACTCCTGCGAAGTGCGAAGTGATTGGAAGTGATCTCACGTTAGTCACGTTGGTATTTGTGACAGTATAGTGACATCAGTGGGACATGTAGGGGGTATAGTGGCGAGAGCTTGTATGAAAGATTTATTTAAAGTACTTTTTCGGCAGGATGTTCGTTTAATCTAGTTTAGATTGTAAAGGTGTAAAATTTCAATGAGTTTCTAGAAATCATTCTTATAGTTTTCGTATTTGTGCTACAAAAACATGTGCACCTCCTGGTATAAGTGATTCTGCCGAGCTAACCTGAAAACCCGATTCGGAATCTCGAGAGGAAAATGAAATCTGGGAATACAGTGGAACACAGGGGGTCTGTTCTCTTGACTCCAGAAGAGAACGAGCAAATTTTTCGATTAATTGGAAATCGCTGCTTGGTAAGAGCTCTGATCTAAAGTTGTCGAAAGCGATTCTTTGACAGGCAGCTTGTCACTGACCCACATTGAAAATTGACACATAGGCACGATAATGAATTTCATATTGCATTATTGACGTTTAGGCTTTAAAAATACATGGTGATCTTCTTTCTGAGGATCAACCTTTTTTTTAGAAGACCTCCGCAAGGTTTAAGTTCAAAATCTTGGAGATTTACAGGGCCATATCGTGGGAAAAATTTCCTAAACAGTGCACTGACCTGAATCTTAAAGTTTTATTGTGTTTAAATATAAATATATAAATTAATTATTTAATAAATATATATATAACGTAAAAACTAATTTATGTGGATTCAATAGCATTGCGTTCAGAAGTTTTTATTATTTTGAGATTAAAATGTGCATTGAGAAACTTAAGTTAATTCACTCTAACATGAACAAACTTTAGCCCCGAAGAATTTTTGATTTGCTTTTGCAAGGGGAACATTTTTTATTTCATTTTTATAAACCACTATTTTATGAAGGTAATATTTAAAATGTGATTATTAATATTTTTCATATTATAGCAAATATTAGGAATCTTTGATAAAATAGTTGTATTTTTTACTTGCAGCCATTTTCGTAAGTCGTAAGCATTACTAGTTATTCCATGATTCATAGTTAATATTCATGCAAGGTTTGCATCCAGGATTTTGAAAACCAAGAATGATTGATTAAAAAATTTGTAATTTTCGCTAATAACATTTTTTACGCTTACACATCCCTTTAAAAAAAGTTAATTATATTCACATTTTTAAAATGCTTTTATGTAATTATTTAGAATTATATGTAAGAACTAAAATTTGGCCGATTTTAATAATTGGTAGGATTTTTTTTCGTTTGAGACGTTGCTGTTATGTGAGTAATTAAATTCAAGCATGCAAACTGAGTATGTGCTTGACAAACATGTTCGACGAGTCAAGGCCATAATTTCTATTTTTAACTTTCGAATAGTAAAGCATAAAGTTTAATTGAAAAACGTTGAAAAGGACTATAAAATAGAGAAATTATGTTCTTATGTTTTAATAATAAAATGCGTGTTTGCAGTGTTTGGGAGCAGGAATAATTCAACTATATCTCACAGAGCCTCCTTCACATAACGAATGGCTAAAGCGAAACACCGGTGTAATAACGTTAATAAGGGACAACCCGAAACGGAGTTTTTTCTTAAGGTTGTACTGCCCACAGAGAAAAGCCATGCTTTGGGAACACGAAATCTACAATGCAATAGAATACAAAGCCCCAACGCCTTATTTTCACACATTTGAAGGAGAAGATTGCATGATGGCTTTTAATTTTGCAAGTGATTTTGACGCAATTGTTTTGAGGTACAGTAATAATAAGCAAGTTATTATTTTAGATAAGTTTTTAAACTTCTTGAGATCAACGAGAGATAATTTCACGTGAATTAACTGTTATTAATGGAATAAAATCCATCTAAAATGTTTTCTAAATATTTAAAGAATAATTTTTTATTTAAGAAACTCACTTCTTGGAATCCTGGAAGCAAAACGCCTAAAAAAGCAAAAGCGAGCATCGAGAACGACTGAAACCATGGGGAATGTAAAAAGGGAGTCACCAATGGGAGGATTTACATCGCCTTCAACAGGCAATTTACTGAACGGATCGCCTTCGTCTGTGGGTGTTAATAGAAGTGTTTCCAGTAGCTCTATGTTCGAAAGGAAAAAGAAACATAGGGAGAAGGAAACGAAACGAAAATTGAGAAAAGAAGATATTGGGCTTCCTCACAATTTTAGGTAATCTTTTTTCCACATTTTAGTATGATTTTCTCTTCGTTAAATGCATTTAAGAATTTTTTCTTGTTATAGGCACGTGACTCATGTGGGATGCAATGCCGACAGTAAACATTTGGAACTCGAGTCGATCGACCCTCAGCTTAAGGAAGTTTTTACCACTGCAGGTGTATCCGACAACCAACTGAAAAATCCAGAAATGAGAGATTTCATTTATGACTTTATCGACAACCACGGTGGAGTACAAGCCTTTTTGCAAGAAAGCGCACTGCTGAATGTGCAGAGAAGTAATGCCCAAGATTCCAAACCACAAAGTACCTTGGAACCACCGCCCCCAGTTCCGCCTAGAACCACTTCCGCTGTACTGGTTCCATCGGTAAACAATGTGAGTCAATCTCTAATTATTTTTTTCTAGTGTTAATTTTACTTGTGACTTCACTTAAAACTATACATTTCAGGGTCAGACGCGAACTGCACCTCCGTTACCACCATCGAGAACGAATCCTCCTGCTGCACCAAGTGTACCGCCGGTGCATAGAACTGTTCCAACACGTCCTCCACCTCCTACGAATTCCCCTGCATTTTCCCAACCATCTCAACCAACACAGCCTCCTCCGCCTCCTCCACCGCCAACCACTTCCAAAGGTGCTCCGAGTTTTTCAATTCCACCGCCTCCCCCGTTACCCAATCTTGCCGAGTTGGATGGTGAAAGTATCCGGACAAACGACAACGGTCCAAGCCACCCAAGGAATGACAACGAGGGTCCAAGTAATGCCAGGAATAACAACAGTCAGACTGAAGATCATCGAACGATGCTTATGGATGCTATCAGAAGTGGTACCACGCTCAAGGTCATTTGAAATTTATTTTTCTAAAATAATTATATAGTCAGGGTCAATGTCAATCAATTTCGGACATTTTATTTAAAACAAACTTTAAATAACTATTAATATTTTTCGTTTGCAGAAAGTAAAGAAAGAAGAGTGCAAACCGAAGCCACCGACAGACACGAGAAGTGATCTTCTTTCTCAAATACGTCAAGGAGTTGAATTGAAACCAGTCTCAAATGAACAGAAACGGTCAACACCTCCTGTACCTCAAGATGGTCTGATTGGTGCGCTTTCGAGAGCTTTGGCAGAACGATCGCGAGTGATACATAGTGATAGCGAGGACTCTTTCAGCGATTCTAGCGAGGAAGATGAGTGGGACGACTAAAATATTTTACCATTTGAAAGTATATTAGAATCTTTTATAGTCTTCCGTTAGGCAGGAGTGAGAACTATCCAATCCAATTAAATTAAAAGATACACCAATCCATTCTTTTAAATAAATTGAACAATTAATATTTACCTAACATGGAGAAACTAATCACAACTTATACATGCTGCACAATGTTGTTGAAAAGTGTGTAAATAATTAAATAGTAAAAATATGAAATGGGATGAGAGAAAGAGTTGATAAATTATATTTAAGGAAATTCACGAAAACATTTTCATTGTAAAAATAAGTCGCCTACAAACATTATGAACTTTGATATGTATTTATGAATTTAAATATTATTAACTGGTGTTATGTCAAAGTTCAGTATTTTTGTCACACGGAACATTTGATAGAAATTATTGTCATTGTTAAATCGTGGGTTCTATCTTTGATCATGCTTAATGAAATTATTTAGAAAACCATGCGAAACCCTTTGGTAATCTTTGCTTGCCTTGGTAGTTTTCGAATGACATCGCCTCTAAATGTTTCAAGCATTTAATTTCGAGTGATTATCATCTTCACTATAATTCACAATCATTTCAAACTCAAAACATGAGCGAAATATATTTTTGTATGTAAGTGCGGTAAACTCCTGTAGATTATTTTTAATTAAAATTGAAAACAGAGTGTAACTGGTCAGTCTGTTCCGCACAAGAATTCGAAACGAATTTTACGTAACGTTTCAGCAAATTATTTTTCTGCATCTAAAAATTATTAGACAAAAATAAGGCGCGTTTATTATTTCGTTACAGTAGGTGAAAGCTGATTTTATCTGGATGACAAAACTGCTGACTGCTGGCCGGTGAAAGTTTCGGTACCTTAATCACATCTTAAAAAATTAACTCGTTTTAACAAAATTTAATAAAAAAATAAAGAGGAAGCCAGCGATATTAAGGGCCGGTTAGGACGAAGTGCTAGTCCTTAAAATGGAGTGGCTAATTTTTGAATACCTTAAATCTTGAACAAAATATAAATAAAGAAGAGTATACATAGTTTTAATATGTAATAATATTGTTATCTGTTATATAAAATATCATAGTAATAAACTCTTCGAAACTATCCAAATCGCATTTTCATTTCTGGTGCCAAATATCTTGAAACTTTTTGTGAGGATAACTACATGGAGAGATAGTAAATAAATTGAATTCGCCATACTATTCACACGGTTGTTTATTGTAAATAAAATAAACTCATGTCCATATTTTTTCTAATATGCGCTTATGGATTAAACATTTGATAAAAACTCTACAGATAGATATTGCAGCATAAGTAGCTCTCTCCTTATTTCACTTAATAATAGTTCAGAATACACTTGCTGTGCGATCTTGCATAAAAATTAGATTTTCACGGTCTCAGTTACTGATAGGAATTAATCAGTCAATTGTAGCTTAGTATGCGAATTAACAATTGAAATGATTGGAAACTAAAATACTCTAATGGTAAAATCTAAAATATAATCATACGATTTATCTGCACTCTCCATTAAATTACAAACTGCGGAAGAGAACGTACAATATTAAATACTCTACGTTTAAATCTATCTTCCTACTCAATTAGCTGCAGACGTAGGTGTTTATACACAATATAATAATCTTTGGTCTTAAAATCAGTATCTTAGCTTCTACTTAATGGAGAACTATACACTTATAGATAATCGAGATAATGCACAATGTAGCTTAATACAGCTTCACACTTCTCAACTGACTTTGATTATCCATTAAATTGAAAAGTATACGTCTTTTTTTAACAAGTCTGCGCCAATATGTAGATATTTAAGTCTCAAAATATTCGGTGTCATTTATCAGCGAAAGAAAAAACTTTTATTTTTGAAAACTTTGGTTATTTTTTGAAGAAATTTATTTCTTAAATTCTTCTTTGGTATATAAAGATTGACTTTTTCTTTAACTGCGCAGACAAATCCACTGCCGCCATATTTTACATTTTTATAAGAATTAATTTTTTTAAGAAACAAAAAAGAAACAAAAATAAAGAATTTAACGTAGAACATTCCATTTTATGAAATGCTCTACCTAGGTCTTGTAAAGCTCTGAGAATCACTAATATCTAATAAGTTTTATAACTAAAAAGACGATGATATGACCGAACAGTGAATGTTTTACATACGATCTCGTAGTCTCTGTTCGATCAAATATGCTCAGTATGCTTAAATAAAAAAAATATGTAGAACATATTATTTAATTATACAATATCGGTAAACATATACGAATCATTTTAATCAATTTCAAAAAACTTACAATATTTTTTAACATTTTATCATGTTACTAGCTGCTGAAACAGCTAATTTTTCAAAGTATTATTATATAGACCTTTTTGGAACTACAAACTTATGTATTGGTTTGTTCTAGAAAAAAAATAACGAAACTTCTTCAAAATTATATAAAAAATTATAATTCAAAAGCTTGTCCAAAAATAATATATGGCAAATTTCTTTAAAACTTTGTTTTTTTAGACAATGAGATACAGGGAGAGCAACTTAAAAAGTGATTTTTTGAAGTAAAAACTTCCTTTTATGAAATTTTTTTTTAAATTGTATATGAAAAACTGTTATATTTGGCACGTGTACTATGACGCAAGAATTTGCGCATAAAGTTTGCTTTCATAGTGATTTCCATTCTTTTCAAAGTTTGTAGTTTTCAAGAATCGACTGGAATGTAATTCTGTGCATACAATTTTTTTTAGTTATTATACATTTATGTACTGACTTTAAGTTAAGATTAGGTACTATCAATACATAATTGTGCATTTGCGTCTCCCTTCGTCTAAATTGATTAGTTATACTAAAAAATATTTGAAATTCATCTGCATTGTGTAAAGAATTCTTAAGGTCTCGAACTCACTTTTTATTGAATGTAGTAAAATGGAAAATTAAGTTCAATACTTGAGGGCTCATAACTTTGAACTCTACCATCTACATATAAAGCAGAAGACAAGCACTTTTAAATTATACAAAATTATTATTATCAACCCTCTCAGATTTTTCCTACCTATTTATAAATTCTAGAGTCAGTGCGAGATCTTCATTTGAATACTTTAAAAAAAAATAGATACTAATCAATTTTAAGCTCCCTAAAAATAAAAAAAACATCTTATATATTTCTTTGATGAGAGTATATAATAAAAATTCACTGAAAAAAAAATTAATTTTCCGGGTTTTTCAGTGTCCCGTGTTTTGAATACCATTGTAAAGTAGTCATGGTTATAAAATTAATAATAGGCTATTTTTTAATACCCATATACATATGATGAATGTACCTACAAAACTATGTATGTAGTCACAAAAAAAGGCAGCATATAGGCAAACTAAGCAATATTTTCCAATGCCTTTTGTATGACAGAATAGTTTTCTTTTAAAATATATACATCTGTTTCGTTAGTATTTAAGCTAACGATTTAAGAATATGTATTACTACCTGGCTTAAGCAATATCATTTTTTCAGGTGAAGCCCTAACTCAAAGTACTCCCTAGTAAAAATTAAACTTCTTAAATTTTTGAAACGCTACCCACAATTTTTTTGAGATTAGAACTTGGGCTCAAGACCCTTAAATTTGTACTTTTTAAAATAGAAAACTAAGTAAATTAACTTCTAGACCTAAAGCGGCTTAGTGGGACCCCTAAACAATGTTTAAAAAGAAAAGAAAAAGGACATTTTTTTCACCAATTTTGGTGTAAAGTTAAAAAAATTTGAAAATTTTAATTTTTACTCGGCATTCCTATACTTTAAGTAGATATCACCAACGCGCGTCTATTGTAATTCTTCTGCTTACACGACAACTATTTTATGGTTGTTGCCATTCGGCAAGAGAACATAATAGACACGCTTCCCCTTATCTCATTGGAACTGCGATATATTCCCTTGATATTGGTTACTTCCAAACGAACCATTTTGTTGCTCGCTTCTTTCAATTACACTCTGAAGTGGAACATTACCGTTTCCAATTTGACCATTAGCACTAGTTATGTTACCCGAGTTCATTTCATTTCCAGCCACATTCACCTCATTTCCACTCGAATGCTGCACCTGTTCTTGTCTTTGCTGTCCATTAATGGAATTTTGACCATTGACAGAATTCTGACCGTTGCTCGTATTCTTCGATCGATGTCTCATCTTATGAGAGGCGAGGTATTTGTTAACAGAAAAAGCCTTATGGCACATGTCGCATTTGTATGGCAACGGATCTATGTTATCAATAACGGCGTTAGACGCGTGAGTCGTCATGTGCATCATATAATAATGCTTCACAACAAAAGATTTGCCACAAGTCTCGCATATGTAAGGACCGGCAACTCCATGTGTCTTTCTATGTTTGTGAAGATTATCTTTTCGTGAAAAGCTCTTGCCACACATCTCGCACTCGTGCATTTTTTGGCCCGTGTGAGAAACTAGATGCCTAACTAAATGTTCTTTGCGACTGAAAGCTTTCGAGCAAGTGGTACAAACATAAGGTCTCTCGCCACTATGTAACTTTCGATGCTGAAACAAGTGTTCTTTTCTCTTGAAAGGTTTTCCACAAACATCGCAACTGAAGGCGCTGCCGTTAGCATTAACGTGGGAAGAATCTTCTTTTGAGGCGGTATCAGAGCCGTCGTTCATCAGAGATGGACTACAGCTGTGGCTGTCTAACATATCTAAAGTGGTAAAACTCTTTCCGCATTCGCGACAAGTTATATCCCTCACACTTTGCGCAATCGCCTGAGGGTTAACCGTTATAAGAGAGGATGTTTCATTCACTGGTCTCAGTCTCAAGAACTCAGAGATTGTTGCACCACGACCATCTTCCACAGAAGATTTGGTATATTCCTTAAATTCTTTTACTTCTTCTCGAATGGCTTGTGATTGAAGTGTACTATCCTTGAATCCCAAACTTAAATAGACTTCCGGCGAGGCTTGTACTGTTGTGAAAGCTTGATTAGCCTCATTTTTTATCGTTTCAGACTGCACTTTTTGGATGACCTGTTGGGTATGTTCGGTCTCCTCTTCCGTTTTATGGATATTATTATTCTGCGATTGTTGTAACTGTTGTTGCTCTTGGTGAGAAGTATGTACATGCTGCTTTTCGATTTGCTGAAGATGTCTTTGCTGCATATCGCGCTGTTGCCTTTGAAGTTGCTGAATTTGCTGTGTGATTTGGCCTTGTTGCTGGTTCAGGTGTGGATTAATCTGGTTAGGTTGGTTCGTAGACTGCTGAGATATTTGTCTGAAAGACTGCACTTGTTGTGATATTTGATTTTGGCTCTGGATCTGATTTTGAACTTGGTGGATTTGAGTAGGCTGAGGTGGATTCTGTTCGGTGATTTGATTTTGGGTTTGATTCTGTTGCTGTTGAGAAGAGACTTGCTGGGAAGTTTGCTGCTGATAACTGTAATGAGTTTCTGCTGTTGCTTCCACCACAGCTGCTGCAACACCGCCCCCGGATTGCATCTAAAATTAAATAATTAATGAAAAAATTACTGTAAACGTCTAAATCCTCTTCATTGTAAATTATATTTTCAGAATTCACAAACCTGCATAGCACATTTATATTGTTTGTATTGCCCGCTAATAATTTGTATATTAGAAGCGTTGATGTTACTGACAAGAACGGGTTGTTGGTGTGATGTTTGTGGCTCTGGAGAAGCGATAAATTGGTTGTTTGGAGTTGATGGCACTTTCTCTATTGTTTTCAAAGGATCTTCGTCATGCGAAGGATCTTCTGGACTAGGCCCTTTCTCCTTTTCTGTACTTTTTACATAAACTTTGCCTTCTTTTAAACACTCCTCATTAAAATTCATCGACGTAAAGTATGATTCTAACATTCCTTCGGCATTGACGACCGATTGCCGAAATTCTGCAAAGCTTTCCACCTTACGGACACAGTCATGGCACACAATTTTTGGCAGCGAATCTTCTTCCAAAACCTAACAAAGAGCCGATTGTATTTACTATTTATTATGAAATAAATTAATGATTATAGTATTGGTAAAGATGAGTTTTTCCTTACGTAAATAAAGAACCAATTCTTATTTTTGAGATATTTAAACTATTCTACTATATATATAATATACCACAATATTATATATAATAATATATGATAGAGATATGTGAATGAGTTTACCTATATATGAATAACACGCGTGTAAATGACGGATACACCAACATGCGATTAGAGAATTTGCATGCAAGTGATTGACGATGCCGCTAAAAATTTTTACAAACTTACCTGAACATGTAAATACATATGAATTTTGGACTGCAGTTGTCTCCTACGACCTTCGTCCCGAAAAATGTGCATTTTGTTGCCTTCGCTGCTGGTGCATAATCTGCATAACTCATAATAATTCACTCTCCGATATCCCGACATTTCTGTCATTCGTAAAAAGCAGTTATACGACAGCAAGAATTTTTAATGAAGGACACAAGAATGTTGCCCGTACAAAAAACGGTTTAAAAACAAGCGAACATCGACGATAAATTGGTTCACAGAATCAACATGACATTTGTTGACATCGTTACCCTCTTTACTTGCAGCCATTTGCAATCGGAGTTTTTGCAACGGAAGCGGAAAACCTATGATTTATGCGGCCATTATAAAAGACCGCCATTTTTCAAAATAAATACGTAGTTCAATGTTGGTCTAATTGTAAAAAAATGTAATTGTGTATAAATGATCTACGAGTTATAATTTAATGATTAAAACTAATTAATTACTTAAATGCAAACATTTAATTTGTGAAAAGGAAAATATACAATATTACAGACCGATTATGTGATGACAAAGATATTATTATGTAATGACAACCGCAGCTCGTAGGCTAGGGTTGTAAAGTTCCATGAAACTTTTGAAACGTTTCAAAGATTCAAAAGTTTCAAACATTAAGAAAGTCCCGTAAGGGTGAAAGAGAAAGAGATGTAGAATACCATTACTAGAGAGCTTTTCCACAGTCCATCTCTTTCACTCTTACGACATCAGAGATTATCCGTTTGCAACGTTTGCAAAATGCAAGCA
>JAUESI010000010.1:1053570-1107703 GCA_032275145.1 Synergus laeviventris
ACCTTTTATTATGGAATATCTTTGATTATACGAATAAAATTATATACTCAGTGCAAAATCCAAATAAAAAATCCTAATCTGTCCAAATATCAAATCAGTACGCACTGGGAATACTGCAGGGATTGCCTCTCTGTAATTGGCATCACTGAAATTGGCAGCAATAGCAGCAGTAAACTTCAAATTATAAATTAAGTTTGACAACTAGAGATTTTATTTTACTGCATTCATTGCATTTTTGTTTAAATAATGCCTCGTGGTATAGAGCATCGTACAGTTACTCCAATAATAGAAAATTTTCGAGCAATCCTTCGAGGTGTGAGTAATTTTCTTTATTCTTCATACAATTTGCTACCAATATATAACGTAATTAAATTAACTTATGTAACATGTTTTGTATTTTTTTATTTCTATTATTAATTCAACATGTATTAAATTCAATTGCCTTTGTTACTGATGTTCTTTTTGTGACGATCAATGCACGTCTTCAAATTTAATATGCAAGAATAAATATGTGAGCGTAAAGAGAAAAGTTAGAATATATGTATCAAATTCGAATTTAGAAATCTTGTTTCGTCTTCATAAAAGGTTAAAGTTCCAGATTCAATTTAAAGTTCTTTATATTGATAATGTTTTTATCTATCATGAACGCGTAAATCTTCTTGAAACGTGCAATCGACTACATTTATTTGAAGCATTCGTAATATGTATTTGTTTTAAAAACTTAGATGACTTTAAATTTAACATAGTTTTGAGTAAAAATATAAAATACTTTGCAATTATGCTCCAATCCTTGTTCAGATTTTAATCTTGATGAAAATAGTTATATATATATATCGACAGTAAAACTAAAAAATATGTCAAATATCTTCCAATAAAATTGCTTTCATTGCAGAGGAACCATAAAAATTCGTTGAGATATGCCGATACAATTGCAAGCCATAATCAGCCACCACCAGATATTCCAGGCGGGCCATACCATAGGCTTACAAAAGCATATTACTACAACCGAGATGCAAGACGTGAAGTAACACCACCGGTTGTAGTTGTTTCTGCCTCTACAAAATTAATTACAGAACGGTATTTAACAACATTCAAATTTATTAATCTCAACTAAAGGAATCCATACCATTCCAAGCTCAGAAAAAAGGATTCAGAACTGATATATGTTAATTGTTTTCAGGAAAGAAACTGATAAACCTAAAGCTCTTACTCCAGGGAAGACCTACAATTGCGATTAGTTTGAAAAACTGAAAGAAATGTCGTTAAGAATAGAAATGCAATCTTATAAATAGATCAAGAAAGTTCTTTTGTTCATTAATGGCTGTAATTATAATAAAGTAAACTTTCTGATGTCACTAAATAATTCCATTGTCGATGAATGGATAAAAGTCTTGAATGTGAATGAAAT
This sequence comes from Synergus laeviventris, assembly GCA_032275145.1. Lineage (NCBI taxonomy): Eukaryota > Metazoa > Arthropoda > Insecta > Hymenoptera > Cynipidae > Synergus > Synergus laeviventris. The sequence goes on from JAUESI010000010.1 coordinate 1,054,979, forward strand.
AATGACGAAAGTATTAAACGAGAGATTTTTAAAATTTAATCTATAACCGTCAACAATGCGTAAATTAATAATTAAGAGAAGGAATGTGATTGTGTACTCGAACCTGACTACATACGATAGAGTTTCACATGAATCCTTAAAAATTATTTTACATTATTACATACAATCATACATAAATACATACATACACGACGTAAAACTAACTTCCTTGTAACTCCTTAAGTATTATTATAACGTTATTAAGTATTTTTACAATTTACAGCACTGATATTGCGCAGTCTAACAATGCCATGAACTTGACAATAATTGAGGTACGCGTGACTCTTGAACATCGACTGCTTAACCTTCGGGTCGATTGAATTGAGGAAAATACTTGGAGAGGAAGGATTCTTCCATTTTTAAATACAGCTCAATATGGAATTTGATTTTGGTAATACTGTATCATGTCGTAAGCTTTAGTACGGAAATTGACGTAACTGCTTCGAATGACGTTGAGCATAAAAGTTGCAGCTTCGCGATCGGTAGCCATAGGTGCGAATCGAGTTCGCAGTAATTTTATTGTTTGACCTCGGAAGCAAGGTAATCCTGTGTCCAGCATCAACGAGACTAGAGATATTATAGCTTCCTGATAAGGCCTGCAAATACAAAGCTTAATTATGATTTGACCACTCGACCGAGAAATCTAAACATAAATATACTTAATATCGAACATACCTGACAGCAAGGAAAGCTTGTACGCAAAGTTCCATGAACCATCGGAAGGGTGGAGCCTCCATTTTTCCACCCATGACCAACACCATTTCATCCGTAAGTTTGATATCAGGTTCGAAACCTAAATTACCACCAGGTGAACTCTCAAACATGAAACCAAAATCGATGTGAATAATGTGGCCTTCGTTGTCAATCATTATGTTTCCGTTGTGACGATCTTTGATCTGAAGAAGATAAGTAATGACGCTGTAAGCGGCCATCGACTTAATGAAATTGCGTCGCACATTTTGGAACTCTTTCGTCGTTTCATCTCCATATTTAGTTATGAAGTATTCGTACAATCCACCGTCTTGTCTTCTACCTAGCTGATCCCTCGATTCTGCATTTGGAACGCATTCTATCACGCCACACTATTTACAAAAGAATATATACATAATTTCAAGTGAAAACAGATAAATATGAAAATTTTGGAAAATAACTTACACCTGGAGCAGTGGCTACAACTCTATATGGATACAAGAATAAGTTGAGTCCCACTTTTTGGAATATATTTTTAAAAATGCCGATGACCTGAAGGGCCAACATATCCTGTCTAACATCGTCTCCAACTTTAAAAATTGCAGCTTGCCATGATTCAATTCCTGAACTTTTTGTTTCAACTTTTGTGTTCGAAGAGACCGCCATCGCGATGTTTTCCAATTCGTTGATTCCGTACCGTTGTACCTTAAAACGTGCAAGGAAAGGTGCCTTGGCAGCACTGAAATAAATAATTTTTACATTATTAATTGTGTTGAATCCTTAATTCACTATATTTATAAATTTAATATTTCAGCATCATACCTCTGCATAGGTGTTCCACTACTGTAATCGATATCTATAACCATCGCTTCGGGATTTGAAGGCAAATAACATCCTGGCTGAACTTTAATCTCTCTTAAACATCGAAGACACGCTTGTTTTCGTTCAATGCCTTTCGGGTAAGGCCTGATCTCTCCTGAAATGCTTGTTATTTTCTCAAAGAAATCGAATTCCCTCTCGTAAAATTGTTTCGCTGGTCCTGAGAGTGCGCCTAGAAGACTCTTCACTAGTGAATCTAATGTATCGCAAAGGACGAGGTCTTTGATTTGTTTATCTTCGTCCATATACATGTTCGTGTACATATTCCAGATTAACTGATGCGCTACAACCTGAGATATCACAATTTTTCTATAACAAACTTGGTTTTTATTTAATCAAAGTATAATTAAACAATTAAAATTGAACTGGTACCTGCGATCGTTTGGAAATCGTCTTGATAAATTCTGTAACGTAGCCCATGGAGTCATGTCTCAACGCCTGAACGAGTTGAGGGATGTAAAATAAAACAGCATCCGCTGGATAACTTCCCAGCACCCTAACTGCATATTGCGCTGAAATCGGATGATGAGGAAATTGTCTCGAAAAATAAGCCAACGCTTGAATTGGTGATACCCTCGCCCATGTTAACATGTAGACCAACTGTAAATATATTTGTCGAATATGATAAAAACCTGATTAATACAAAATCGATTAAATATCATCACAAATTTTTAACTTAACAAACCTCAGGAGCATCATTTAACAAAAGATCTGTTGTGACAAGATATTGCAAAGCTTCTGGAATGTGCATCACACTAACAGGTCGAAGCCGGACAAGTCGACAAACCTCCTTGACAATAGTGTCTGAATTTTTCAAACGCACTGGTAGAAAAACAGCTAAGACAGGACTGATGTCCCAGGCGAGTCGTGTATAATCTCGCCAATTGCCAATTGTCTTTAAACGCCATTCTGCAATGCTTTGTTCTCCTCGCACTGCTAGATCTGGCCTATCTCCTGGATTTCGCCAAACCTGCGCAGAAAAAATTTTGAACGTAGTTCATTAAAACTCTTTGACTTGCAGGGACCCTATAATAGAAAAAAAGAAGATCTACAAACCAATAGCAAATCTATTTCTACAGCTAGAAGTTCCAGGATGAGATTTCGTTTCTTGATATAATCCTTTATGAAAACGTCGTTACCAGTAACAGTACGCTTACTGCGATTGCTGCGTTTACTGAGAGTATTACTACTCGCAGAAAGCGGCATTGTGTTTATCCATCCAGAAGCTGCAGTTTTTCCTGTATCAGAACCGCTCAGCGTTGGAGAATTGATTATGTCACTTGCGTTACAATAAATGGGAGACGCACTCATGTGCGGTCTAATGATTTCATACTCTCCATCACCGTTCGTCATCTTTAAATACTTTTTATCGCTTTTTATCACCTGTTTGAAGGGGAAAAAAACTTTATTTATTCATTCAACTCCCCAGTGTTTATGCAATGATTCATCAGAGAAATTTCTACTTCTAGGGCAAATAGAAAAAAATTATTACCTGCCAAAAGCGTCGGAGTGTTGAGATATCTTCTAAAAGTTGGTCCGGCTCCTGAGTAGGACTCTGACGCTCACGACAGAAATAATCCAAACAATTGCAATAAACACGTTCACGTAGAACGTTTTTACTTAAGGATTTTGCGAGAGTGTCACCTTGAAGTAATATCAACCCACAGGAGAGGAGTTTAAATCGTACCCCCACAGCTGCGACGTGACGATTTAAATGAGCCTCGTGTCTCTGAGCTCCAACCGTCATCGGCAATGAACGATGCAGTAACAGCGCGATCATCTCCACCGTTTCCTGGCAACAGTACTTGGCTGTTTCTATGAGTTCTAGTATAAAAGTGACCCAGATTTCATGCGGTTTCACGTCAGGTGGATTGGGCCCTAGTTTACAGCCCTCATAGACTGCCAGAGGGCTTACCTCCTCTTCTTCTTGTGAAAAGAGACCTATTTTTTTATCTACAGTATACTGCCATGCTGAGAGCATTTCCTCTAGGAAACAAAGCTTCAGATCTGGACGCGTCGTGAAAATCCATTGCCAGCAATCAATTGCTGTGGACATTGCAGTATCTGTGAAAAGCTCGACATGCGACGAGGCAACTGTGTGTAACAAAGGCCTGTGAGTTCCTAAAAGAAAGAAGAAAATACAGGAAGTTAGTATATTCATAAAAATATTTAAATTAATTCAAATTTCTTGCCACTCTAATTCTAAATAAAGTAAATATTTTTAAAATGCGAACCTGGAACAGAAACCAGAAGAGCGGTTGCTCGCCAAAGAGCACCTTGGTATTGTTTATCATTTCGTTCGCGACAGGCTCGTGAAACAGCATCAATTAGTCGACTGGCAACTGCACTTCGACTAGCTTCATTTACATTTTCTGAAGATGGAGACTCCCCGCGAGCAAGATTAAGCATTCCTGCAACTTCCCCGGCGAACCAGGAACGTGTCGACATCATCGAAAGAAGCCAGGAACTTGCGCCCTTCGCTCGAGATCGCTTATCAATAGAATTAGTCTGCAAATTAAGTTAAAGCTTCAGAACAGGCCTATCCAGGTTGAGATAAATCATATTTTTTTAAGGATATGCTTTCTTCTACTAGAGCTGTTTCATAATCATGTGGCGTTAATGAGTGAGAGCGACATTATGAAAAAGTAAGAAATATAAAACATGATTTCCAGTCCTTCGATTAAAGTTTTTTGGATTTAGAATTCATTCTAAACATATACAATAATTAATACTTTCGGTTAACACGTTCACTACTTTAAAATCCAAATTATCTTACAGTTACAGAATTTGCAGTGGGAAGTGCCAGGTCCACAACTTCGAGAATGGAATCAGCGGTCACCGCATGTTCAGCATACGGCCAAGTTCCAGCGGAAGGAATACGATTAATATATTCTTGTAAATGCGAACGGGTCGCTTCTGGCGCCCATTTCATTGCTTCTTGAACAATTTCTTTACACCTTGCAGTAAAATCCTTCACTATAATCTACAAATAATTGGAATAATTATTATCTAAAACTTAAAAAAATTCAATCCAGACACCATTTCTACGAGGATTGATTTTAATTTTGAAAAGAACATACCTCTCTTGCATCGACGGTTTCCATCAACTGAATTGTATAAGGTGTTCCAGGTATTTGCAACTCCGGTGTTTCCTCATTGGGATCAATGTGAAGAGAATAAGATAAGACCTGAAAGCAATAATTCGAATAAGATCTAAATATTGAAAAGTTTCAGTTATGTAAATACTTCCAATAGATTCATACCTTTAAAATATCCAACATAGTCCACAGGACCTTGCAATTCCAAAGAAGGTGCGGAAATGCATCCACCAAAGCACTCAGGTACGTATCAGCGACTCGTCTAATTTGTTTATGAATATGATTAAAATATACTAAAAGAAATTTAGCATGATTCTCCAATTGCTGTTCGCGTTTCTCATCTTTTGGTTTTCGCTGCATCACGTCTTTAAATTTGGCAAAAACAGCAAGTCCTACGCTGAAAATACATTGCCACATACCACTTTTGTCTTTTAGTAAGGCAGTATCACTGAGATATTCCATAATCGGTTGTAAACTGGGTTCAGAACTATTTTCCACCCTCAGCGTTTCTAACCAGTAAACGGATAATAAGTACGTACACTGAGCAAATTGTAATTTAGCAACGTAAGGTGTAACATCACTCGATCGTGTAACGTCACTCGATCGTGTAATATCACTCGATCTGTAAACAAATATTAAATCCAATTTTTCATAAACATTTACTATATTTTTGTAAGATAAAACTATTTTAATTAATAATCCAACCTGCTGCTCATTTTGAGTATCTGGCTTCGCAATTCCTGGAGTTCGTTCTGTGAAACACTATCATTTCTGACAACCGAAGTAAACTGAAGTTCACGCATCTCGACCCGCGAGCTGATTTGAAATACTAGGTAGGGAGATTTTACAGCGATTTCCTTAATTCCTTGGTACCAATCACAAGGCCATATTTGTCTTGAGGAATCTGATACAAATCCCATCACGACGCAGTACAACCAGAAGTCCTTGAAAATCTTCAACATCCGAGGACGAGGACTCCTAATAGGAGGCAAACGACGAACTAAAATTGCGATTACTGGTATTAGAACGCCCATACCGCCTGCACTAGTTGATGTTTTCTGTAAAGAAATTAATTAAAATATAATTAATATTTTCATCAGCAGAAGCCTCAGAAGCTTTATCTGTTTTTTAATTGTTCTTTTCACTTACCGTTGGTGCTGTTACATTATTCGAGGACTTATCGCTGGCTCTTTTGGGTTCAAGACCCAATTGTACGAAAAGTTCCAAAAGACGAAGGAGTAAGTCATCTAATTCAGATTCTCCCTGCATGTTCGCAGCTATATTAGCGAGGGCATTGGTAACTGCTGAGGAGACGTGCAAATATTTTTGGCGGTCATCTGTTGGCACAAGTGGCATCCAGAACATTCGCATAATTTCCTCGTAAACCTAAAACAGAAAAAAATTAAATCAAGAAAAAATATTTTAAGTAAGATTAATTCGATTCAAAATTTTTAATGAGATTGTAAAGTAACCTGAGAGACTGATTCCCTTTCGCTTCCTTCTCCCGTTCCACATTTAGCAATAAGCATACATCCCAGCTGATTGACAATAAGAGCGTCTAGCGCACTCTGTTTTCGACAAAAGCGCTGTTGAAAGAATTGTAATATCGTTCGTGTAGTCTTTGGCTTATCTTTCAGACCAACTGCTACGTGTCCCAACATAATTACGATGTTCGTAGAGATTAGCTCATTTGTTAGCCGTTCATCATTTTTACTGAAGAGAGGATGAAGTCATTTTTAGTTATATATAGTCAATATTTTAAAATCTTTATGCTCAATAAGAGCAAAGTAGAACAATAAGTTCCCTCATTTTATAAATACTCTGTAATAAAAAGGCATAACAGCTTTTTAAACCAATATCGAATGAACAGCGTAAAATACCTGTTGCTCTTTTCAGCAGTGAAAAGTCTGTTTGACACACTTGCAACTAAAGCTGGCACGCAATCTGGGTCTACAGAATGTGCAGCTTCCAGGGCAACACAGAGATTTCTGATGGCTGAGTCCCTCAATGTTTCAAAGGCCAGTTCCGTTAAAGACTTCTGTTTAGTGTCATTTTCTCGTACCTCTTTATCTTGCACTAAGAAATAATAAAGTAATAAACAAACCATTTATCTTACAGAAATCATTTTATGAAGTTGATAAAAATACTACTTACCAGTTACTTTGAACTGATTTTTGGACAACCGTTCACTACATTGTCGATGAAGTTTGAGCAGAATTGGTGAAGGGGTCACAAGAAAATCCCGCAAATTGTAAATCGAGGTGCTTGCAATATTGGGAAACTTCTGAGCAAGTTTCCCTAAACCGTCGAGACATACCAACAGCAATGGCATGTGTGCAAGAACTAACTTGTGACTATAATTCAAATAAATCTTCTCTGTGAGACGACTGCAAAGACTATCAGCTCCTACAAAGAAAAAAGAATTAGGATTACTATAAAATAAAATCGAGCTTAGGAGTAATTGAAATTAAATTAAATAATATTAGTAAAAACTTTATTACTAAATTAATAAAGTAAAACAAATTCTTTTTTTACAAGTGGACAGTGGACACACGTCTATTCTAATTCAGAACAATTTATGAAATGTGCAGCATTTCTCTGAAACGAAGCTTGAATAACACACAATAAAATGGCCAATACGCGAAAAAACGGTTTGTCTTCACAGGGAATAGCTTTTGAACTATAATTATTGCGCTTTTTTGCCGGTTGGTTTTTGTTTATTCTTTGTTAGTTTAGCCTCGATTATGATTGTGGATAGAATATAGCAGAGGATTTAATGAAACCGAACACAGGGATAACTCGAGATACCCTCGCCAATCAGCATAGACCTGATGTCAGCGTAGAGCGCGGGCAAATCGTACTCCTCCCTCGCTGTAAAAACACCTCTGCATTTTTATCTACAATTATCTACTCATATATTTTCTATTCGAACTTTTTAATATATATATATATACCAGGCAAATTTAAACCAATCTTTCTGTTCTAGGAGAGAACAGGTGTAATAAAAAAAATACACTGCCGTCGTTAAATACGAGACCACCTAAGAAAATCCTAATAATAAAGATACTTTAATATAAAGATTAAGGTGATTTGAGAGCAATAATAGAAAAGCTTACCAGTTTCATCTCCGATAGCCCAGACTAGAATATCTACACAGGCCGAATTGGCCATTACGTTCATTTTAAATCTATTGACTGTTTTGCAATCCGTATCCATATCTTCTCGTTCGCTTACATCATGTTGTTGTCGTGATTGCAGTTCTGTTTGTCCGGACAGAAACAAACCCTTCATGAATTCTTGTACATCTCGCGTAAATGGAGTCGGTAAATCCCTTTGGCCTTGTAGTAGTTCACGAAGAAGAGCTACCATAACTAAATTCATTGTTTCACTAAATGATTTGTATGGAAAAACTTGCACCATACCAGAGTTATATACCTGCATAGCAAAATCAATAATTATCAAATACATCTCTACTAACTCAAATATTTATAAACCATATAAACTAATAACTTATAAAAATACGAATATAATTACCATTTGTGCCTCTTCATCAAGAAACGCCAGAGTGTCTTTTGTAAGGAGTTTTTTAGCCAATGCCAGTACACTTTGCAGATGTACAACGCTAAATTGTAAGCTAGACTTTTTATCAGGACTTTCGTTTTGTCGCACTTGAGGAAATTGATTAAAACTGGAGCCATACTTGTGAAAGAAGTAATTGCTTGGATCGTATGGTACCGAAGAGTAGGATTGCAATAAGGGTCGTTTAATCGTTGAATTATCATAGTCGTTAATCGATAATGAAACGGAGGCACTGTCAGCGAGTAGATGAGGATTTAAATTACCGCTTAGTGAACGCGGTATAATCGTTCGAAAATTCGAGAAACAATGTTGTTTTTTGTCTACTAAAATGTTCCTATCAGATACAGAAGCACCCACGGGTGGTATTGGTCGTGGGAATAGGCGGCAGAGTAATGGAGGGTCGAGGTATGTGAATCTTCCCATCGAGCGTGCTAGCCCAATTAGAATCGGGACGAGACTTTTGCATAAAGATACTGAAAAATAAAATAAAGATCAATTGTAATTTCTGAACTACGAAGATTTTATAATTTAAAACTATATTGTTTCTGTTGCTCACTTTTTGCTTGTAGCCCTCTAATATTACTTTGATCATTACTACCTCGTATGAGGTTGGTCAGAACAGCTAATATTTCGACTTGTGTAGCGATAATTTCTTCTCGAGCCGGTTCACATCTCGCAGCCACATCGCTCAGCAAACTATTTAGGCAAAAGCTGAAGCGTTCAGCTACAGGAACTCGTTCTGTTGCATTATAAATAATTTCATCAAGCCAGACGGCTTTAGGAAGACCACGTAAAAGTCGTAATAGATAAGGTAAAATTCGGTCGCGATACTGTAATCCTGATTCGAGAAAATAAATGCCGAGTGCAATTGTCGCATCTTGTCCTCTTTGATCCAAGCGAAAAACGCCTGCACTCTCTTGCGGACATCGTTTGTATAGTACATTGACCTGGAAATTAAATTGAAACAATTGAGGTTATTTTTCAATAAAAGGTGATAAATAAAATGAGTGGCCAAAGCTGAGAAGATTCAAATAAACAAAACTGATTTACGTTTATCAATGTTCTTTGACTAAATAGTTTTTAATTAACTTAAAGATTCTTTCGAGAAGTCGTATGAGGACTTATGACCAACTAATTGCATATTGTGCACGTAATGATTTGATAGCAGTCTTATAATATCTAATTGGATAGAAAAACGAGTAATTTACTATCTAATAATAGTTTAGTAATGTTTTACCGTGCGTGTTTCAACGACAATTAGGTTTTTCTTTTGTTTTTCACATAGATACGATATTTTTTCTTAACTGCCATGGATAAAAAATCTTCGTGATACCAATAAGATGAACAAAAATTGAAAATCTTGATGTCCTTGCTGCAGAAACACTTTTTGTCTAATCGAAATGGAAAAGTGCTTTTAATAAAGAAACTTAAACTTAGTAAAAACAGTAGTTGCTAGTCGAATTAGAAATCAATAAATCGGTGAAAAAGTAAAATAAATTATTTCTGGAATATGCTGGGATTTAAAGTTTACGTATTTTTTTCACTTTTTCTGCAAAGGAAAACTACGTCTCCTTCAATTGTCTTTAGTGTGTGGCAAGAGCAAGTGATAAAACAATGATAACAATGGACAACAGAACTGAATTCCATTCATTGCAATTGCTGGATATCCGAATGCAATTCGATTGTTTAGAATTTAGAATCTTATTGTTTATCCCAGACTAGCAGTATACATATTGTCACAAGCTGCTTCTTCTCAAGTATGAAAACTTGAATAAAAAAAAGCTAAATAAATATTCTATTTATACTGTTGTAATATAAATGACTGGAATTATCAGTAATATTGACAAGTACGTGTAATATTGTAAATTTGTCAATGCTATTTTTATCTAACAAATATTTATTCGTTTCATAAATCAATAGGTAGGGCCTTATTTAAATTGTTATTTTCCAGCCGTTCAGATTTCATTGAAAATATGGTGTATAATCCGGTTAAATATCGTAGTTTTAAATAGAATGACAAATGGAAACTCGTGGGTTTGCTTGTGTGTTCAAAGTGCAAATTATAACCTAAAAAGTGTCATGGCAAACGTCAGTGATTTTCATTCTTTAACAAAGTGTGTCTTATTGAGTGACAATTATTTGTAGATAAAGTGACCAAAATTAATATTTTCTTACCTTTTCCCACGGCGTAGGTGTAATTCCTGCCAAAGATCTGGCCAAATGTTGGACAGTCTTCGAGAAAAAGAACTTCTCGTCCTCCGCCATTTTTCCTTGTAATACTTTATCGAAGATCGAACCAACTCATATGGTCGTTCTCCTACCGCTAGTCCGCTATGCGCTACCACCACCTATAAATCGCCCACCACCAGTACCTTCAAAAATACGAATGACTCATAATTAGCCACACCTCACACACTTAATTCCAAGCAACTATGAAAGAAATATTATAAAAACTAACAGAGGCTAATAAAAACGTAACCAGTTACGGGCTGATTTGCTTGTCCAGTTTGAACTGTTTTATGTTAAAAAAAAAGCTTATAAGCTAAAGGTCAGCTTAAGAGTAAAATTAGTAAATCAGATTGCATTTTATACAATGTAAAAAATATTTAAGGAATTTATTAACAACATTACATTCATTAAAAGGTCATAAAAAGTCTCTAATTCTAAATTAAATAGATTCCATATTCGATTCTTGCAAAAACTTCTTTCCACACAAGTTTTGCCCATAAAGATTTGTCCAAGAGAGATAGAATTCTAATTTTTTTAAGTGTAGTTGAATACTTTTCTTCGAAAGATCTATTCTGTTTAAGTCCTTGTGCTCTTGGAATTTTTTGGGAAATTGTTTCTTCGCAGGTTCTGACTTCGAATTCAACTGTGCTTTTGCTTTAGAAAATAATATGTGTAAATCAGATAAAACCGCTTTAACGTAATAAGAGCAGTTTGCTTCCTCAGGGCCACACAATATTTGATCTCCGGCTTGCTTAATACTCAACATCCTCCCGTTTTCTTCACTTTCCATTAAATCTGATTCCTGGAACTTAAAAAACGATTATAGGAGTACAAAACCAATAAATCAAGCATTTGAAAGCATTTCTTTTCAATTATTTTACTATTAGTTAATTATTTTATATTAAATGTAAAAATATTTACCCCAAAAATACGTGTAAAGACGGCGTTAGAAGCAGAATCAGCGTCGTTGAAAACTTTACTTCCATTCATATTGTCACATACGTAGAGGAATACCTGAGTAGCTAGTTTAGCTGAATTCAAGTGATCACCAAAGAAATGCAGTGCTGTGTACGCATAGGAGTAAATGACATTCATCAGATTGAATTGCACATACGGAGAGGCTTTCTGGATTAAAGAATTTAAGTTATACATTTCAAATAAATTGAATTAAAAGTTGCATGAATCATAATCAACAATTATTACCATTTGACCACTTATTTTAGGTGGTGCGACTAACGAAGGACACAGTTTCTGATACTGTGGAATCTCGTCAACTTCTCGAACCATTTTTTTCTCAACAGTTTGCTCCCACCAGGGTGTCCATTGAGGCAATATGTTATCTATATCATCACTTTGAAATATTGCTTCGAATTCTTGCCTCTCAGCATCTGTTAATACCGACCATAGTTCGTCGACATTGTCCAAATCAATATTGGCAATACGTTCCTCTAAACATGGACCCTGGAAAAAGAAAAAATGTATTCATTTAAATTTCTTTAAAGAAAATTAATGTTATCTAACAGAATTGATGATTTATCCGTTAAAAATGTAAAATACTAACTTCTTCTTCATCGTCTGAATCTAATTCATCTGAACCTTCTTCATCTCTGTCATTGAGAATGTCTTCCATTATACTAGGTTCCTCTGCTTCCAATTTTAGTCGTTCGAGAATTTCTAACATCTTCTTTTTGTTTTCTGGATCGTAATCTTGGACTTTCATTTCTAGCTCTACCCAATCTTTGTAAAAAGATTCTGAGCAATTTTGATGTCCTTCTGATTTGTAGCACTTGATTGAGCAGTAATTGATACCGCATTTTGGACAAGTGTATCGACGTAAATTTTCATTGCATCTAAAATACGAGAATTGTTCAGTATATGTAAATAGACATAGCTTAGATTAATAACTAGAATCATATTGATATAAACCGTAACTTGACTTAATAATATTCCTATCGTTTGTCCTAAAGATATTTAAAATCCCCCCCCCCCCTATCAACAAAAAAAATCAAGGGACATTTTTTGTAATTAAACCGAAATGGAACAATTTTTCAGGTGAAAACCTGAGAATTTATATTTGTTAACGCCGGCCACCGAAGAATATGTCCATTCCATTTTTGTTCTTTTGCGGTTAGGAAGAAGAATAACATATAATAACGATCCTCTTTTATAGACATGTTAAAAGGATTTTCGTATGGAATTGAGCAATTTCTAAAGTACCAACCATTGTCCTCAAAATAAGCTCTAATACTTTAATGGTATCAAATAAATGCAAATTTCTGAAATTGATAAGGTTAGAGTAGAAACATATAAACAAATACTTACATTCTGCAAAGACTAGTTGCATCTTCTTTAGATGTGCTGGGTTCATTCATTTTTAATGACAATTTTTTACGTTCTAACACAATTTTTAATTACAACTCCAGATATTTTTTATATACGAAAAACTTCTCATAAAAAGAAAAAAACTTGTGTTTTGAATCACAACAAAACTAAAAACACGCCGGAGCCGATATCTGCCGATAATCCGACATCCTGGTCATCCTGGTAGAAGTCCGTAGAACTTGAGTCAAGTAGTCAAGACAAGACTCAAGTTCTACACGGACTGTGTGTGTGTGTGTGTGTGTGTGTGTGAGGGGGGGGGAGGGGGAGAGAGATTAAGGCGGATACGCAATAGCTTTTCTCATAAGGATCAGGTGTAATCGGCAGATCGGCCAGACCTGGGCCAGACCATCACCAGACTGCTCCCGAAGGCATAAATTATAATAATTTGTCATCCTGATTTTGTATGTTTTGTCTGGTTTTGTATACTTTTCGAAGTAAACAAGGCACACATGTGAATGAAGGCCTGAGCACAATCGTGAACTGAACCCGAATATGGTTCTGTCCTTTTTTAACATATTGCCCTATCTCTCTTGCGGCAAAATTTTGCAAAAATTTTTCCAACCGTTCTGTCTTGTTGTTCGTGTTGCCTATCCCTAAGGGGCGCAACTTTAAATCAAATTAAATTAATTGATACATATATGACCATTTTTATATTCCTAGGGACACACTCATTGATATTCTTAAATGTTTTTGCATATTAAAATTTAAACAAGTTATTCCATTAGCCCAGAGCTTCAAAATCAAGTAAAAATAAAGATTTTCGAACATATACTGTAAAATTTCTCGTTGACTACAATATCTATATATAGTTGTTGTCATAGAAACGTGTCAGTTGATTAAACTTTTATTTCAATCATTAAATTCTTGATCCAATTTCCTTCATTAACAGTTCATTAACCTGCATTTATTAATTGACAAATCACTTGTATTAGTGTTTTTAATTTAAATATCCTTACATAGATATGGAGCGAAAAGAGCAGAGGGTGGGAATAGGAGTCGGTGCTTTTCACAATCCTCCAAGGGCAAAATATAGTGAAGAGACGAGAAATTTGATAAAAGGTAGATAACATAACCTATTTTTATATTTTTTATTCTTTTCAAACTACTTTAATTGTTTAAATTTTAATTCTAGAATTAATGGAAGAGTCAAAGCTCAGTATGATGCAAAGAAAATCAATTCAAAAAGCTGTGGACCGTGGAGAGTCTTTGCCGACTAATACTCCCAAAACAAATAAGAAAAAAGTGAATGAACCTGAAGTAAATCGAAATTATAAAATTTTTCACTCTTAACTAATCCAATACCGATTAGGGAGCTTCCATAAACTATGCGGCTCAATTTTTACCACTTTTTGACCCCCTCCCCCTGCATGTGGTTCACCATGGCATTCTCGTCGACCACCCCATCCCCCTAGGGTGCTACGTGATTTTTTCAATTTCTTGTGAAACGAAAGAAAACAAAAAATTATGAGGTTTATTTATTTATATTTTTAAGAAAAATCTGAGACGAAAAATGGTGACACTGTAAATTATTGACATGCGTTTTTTTTAATACCTAAGTGTAAAACCAGAGGTAAAACTATGTGGCTCGGACTAGGAACCCCCCCCCCGTAGATCTAAGCCATTCATCGAACACCACCCCCCTCCAAAAGAAACCACGATGTTTATGTTTATGGACGGCTCTTTCCCTAGCGAAAGCTTCGGATTGAAATTAAATCCAAAATTTTCCGAATCCGTCCGGAATTTGTATCCGAACCTAACAGTTTCATTCCGATCTAACACGAAAGAATTTTCCAGTCCGAATCAATCGGAGGCCCTTTCAAAATCAATCCGAAACTTTTAATCCGAATTATACCGACCAATCTGATTGATTCCGAATTTATCCGATTTGTTTGGAATAAGACGGATTGCCTCGGATAGACCATATTCATTCGGATTTAAAAGACGGATTGATTGAATAAATCTGGTGAATCCAAATGAATCAGAATTAGCCCGAACTTCGGATTGGCCGGATTGATTCAGATTCATTCGGATTAGAAGTTCATATTGATTTAGAAATGGACCTCGGAATGATTCGAATTGAAAACTTCTTTCAGATTATATTGGATGGAAACTATTGGAATCCGAAACTTTCGCTCGGGTTGTTATATTAAATTTCGCTAAAATTTCTTTCAATTTTAGGTCATGTATCCCAGCATTTGGAAGAAACGTTCTCAAGATATGATGATTGCCAATGGGGCATACGAAAGGGAACAATATAGAAGAACCTTTCCTTTACGTATGAATTTTCCTATACATTGACTAAAAATATGGATTGCAAAATAAAGTAGCTCTTAGATTTTTGCAATTGAATTTTTTTACAGCTGATATGGACAAAAAGAAACGACATTTAGCACATATGATGGCTTTCGGAAAAGATATGCCCCCTACTCCACATGGACCTAAACCTTTGCACAGGGCTTTGGTTCAACCACGTGTACCAGATGACGAAGAAGTATTCCAAGAAAGTAAGTAAATGCAAAATATTTTCTACTACAAGAAATCAATATATTTATGTGAGGAAATGCAATTTTACTTTCTAGTTGTCGAAGGTATTCGGGAAAGACTTGAATTTTTGAACGACATGGAAGCCTTGGGACAGGGAAAGAAATATCGACCAATAATACAGCAGGAGGTTGCTCAAAAACTTCGTCTAATAGATAGTCGACCTACGGGCCTTGAAAAGGAACTGGCGAAATTCAAAACTGAAAGACCACCGCCGAAACCGTATCCATTAGGGGATTTATCTGATTGATATTTTTATAATCTTTACCCTTTCTTGTTTTATTTGTCGCTGATATAATAAAATTGAATTAAAGGGATTTAATAAAGGTTTTACAAACCACGATATAATTAAAGACTTGATTACGTTTATCTGGTTCTAAATTTTTATTCAAATAAAAAAAAAACTTCGAAATAATTTTTTTTTATCAATATAAATATTTAGAACCAGATAAACGTACCTTAATGCTTTAACTTTAATTTTATAAATTCTGAATTTGATATCACAATAAATTTGGAACTAACGTTGCAGAGAAAAAATGTCGGTAATATAATGATAGAATATTTGTAAATACTTCGGAAAATTTTGGAATATTTTGAAATATCAAGAATACCAAGAATAGTTGGAAATATTGATATAATATATGGAAATATTTATTGAGTGTGTACCAGAAATATCGGATTCTATAAAACCCTTCGCTTTATAGAGTCATCAGGTACTTAATCAAAAGCAAAGATTTCGAGTAATTATATCTTATAGATCAATATTATTAGCTCTACTTTAAATTTAATTAACGTATATTGCTTTATTTTATTTGTTGTAGCTAGAACTATGGAACGTACGTTTCAATTGATATCATCATATACAGTCAACAATCAGAAGATTGATCTAGTTAATATAGCTGTGGTTTGCCATAGCTTCCGCTCTCAAGTACATATATATTATAACTCTCAAACAAATTGGTCAAAACAAATCCGGTCAATCCGAATGAATCCGAATTTATCCGAATTTTTTGGAATCATTCGAATTGATTCGGATAGACATGATTGATTTGGATTAATTCGCATTGACCGGATTTCTTCAGATTAATTCTGATTAATCCGAACTATCAGAATCAACCCGAATTTTTTGGAATCATTCGGATTGATTCGGATATACCTGATTCATTTGGATTGAAAGTTAGGATTGATTAGGATTGACCGAATTTATAATTCGGATAGAAAGTTCGGACTACTTCTGATTCATTCGATTGAAAACTTCCTTCCGATTAGATCGGAATGGTACTATTTGGTTCGGATAAAAATTCCGAAATGATTCGGAATATTTCTCTAAGATTTCGCCAAGGATGATTACACTTTTTTTTAGGAAGTTGTTCAAATTTGAATGCATGCTGATCAACATTCGAATTTCGAATCAAATTTTCAGTTAATGAGTTTTTCAGGAACAGTAAAAAATCCCCGGAGATGCTCTCGCTTCTGAATTTTATTGTCCCTTTAAGAAACTAAGCCATCCTCTCCTAAGGTCATTTTAGAATTGTTTATTCCAGAAAAGAGTTAAATTAGTGATACTTTCACATTAATTTAGTCTAAAGAGAAACCACGAGAGGTCGTAGCGTGGCGCGAGAAACAACTGGTTTTATGTCAGTTCACCAACAGTTCTTGTGCCATACGGCAATGGTATATGGCATATGTTCGATAAAATTGCAGTTCTCAGTTTATCAAAACTTGTTGGTAACTTCGAGAAAAACGTGCGACCAAACAACCACGTGTTCAAAGTGACTGTCAGTGTCAAAAGGATATTTAATCCCTAACACCCACTTGTGTCCTCGCGATCTTCAGGATCCTGGATGATCTACAAGTGATCCAATATGGCGTCAACCGATCTGTCGTCCGGTAAATAAAAATTATCTACAAACCTTTCTCTATTGTTTGTTTTTAATTAAAGTACCTCATGTTATGCATATGCTAGGAGTTTATTTACTCTATTAATACAACCCGAATCTACTTGTTTTATAGAATTTCTGCGAAATTTGAACCGAAGATGTTATTCAAATATTGGAATAAATACAGAATATAATTTTAAATTGTAAGATGTCATTGAAAAGTATCTTGTTTTGAAAGAGGCAATTCAGATGAAAATATTATGCATTGTGTAATAATGTTTATGCAGAATAAGGAACCAGTTGTCGCGACAATTTATTCTCAGATTTTAATGATGACATGTGACTCTGTTATCATATAATAAGAACACGTATGCATTTTTATCTGAATACTCGAAGTGACAAACGTGACATTTGACCCTTCTTATTTTCCAATTATCTCCCTTGGTTTTGAAATCCCTTTGATATCTTAAATAGACACGTCTACCATTCTCTATGGTATTTATTTTCAAAATAATCTCATTGTTTCCTGTCATTTTCTAATTTTAAGCAATCTACATCATTTCGACGTTATCAGAGCACGCAAACGGAAGAGTTAATTGACCAACTAACTCATCTGATTTCATAAATGTTTGAATGCAGTTTCATCAGGAGATTTATGTATCTTTTTGCAGGTTCGATACCGGCGTTTTACCGAAAGGTTTACGAGAAGATCTGTTCACCTACGAGTGGAAATGTGGAAAGAGAGGTCTTTAAATCGCTACTTGTCAAGTCCCAGTTGAGCAGCTCTATACTTAGTCAGGTTCGTAGACTTTTACAATCTCAATTCCACACTGCGTATAGTGCAGGAAAAAAGTACAGTTTTAACCCACCGTCTCTTTGTAACACCGGCACCTGTAATTCAGGCACCTGGTTAGCATGTGAGATGCTTTACCTATACATGTACAATCCACATAGATAGGAAAAATAGCGGTCTCAAGGAATCCAGGACACCTAGTCATGTTCACAGCATTCTGTCTTTCATTTCACAATTCTTTCTCACAGACTTTTTATATAATAGGTAAATTGCGTAATGATACTCGGGATATTCTTCTAATCGTGTGAACTTGATTCGAAAAGCATTTCAGTTCCAAAAAATTCGCAAGGAATTCTTCGAGTGGATGTTTAATTTTGAATAAAGTTTGAAGGTCGCAGAAATCTTAAAATTCCTGCCTTAAATTCATTATCTGCCAATACGGTATATTTATTTTTCAGAGCAATTTTGAGGACGTTGTAGGTTATTTTAATTTTTTAGTCTCCATACTGTTTAAACCGGTTTCGATTCAAGGTCTCTTGTAGCGAAAATTGAGATGGAAGTCACTCGGATTATTCTGTTCTTGACATTAATCAACAAAATATTTTATACTTTTGTTTTTGTAAAAAATGTTGAGAATTTTGTTGCTGAATTGGTAAAGAACGATATACCTTTTATCTGCCAAGGACGGATCTTATAACATTTTGCATTTCAGTGTCTTGATTGCAAGTTCGTTCACCTTAGAATGTTTAAGAGATCTTTTGTGAAAAACATTGTTTGATTCGTATAGGCAAGCATTCCTAATTATCTTGATGTCTACTCTGAACTTTCACTTTTGACTGCAACTTGCTCGGAACGTAAACACTTTTTTTTTTCAAGTTCGTTGCACTTTCGTAACTTTGAAAGTAGTACAATAGGAAACATTATTCCATTTCCTAGATGTTTTGAGGAACTGAATATGAAAATTTGGAGGAATTTACGAGTAAACAAAGTTCGTGAATAACTTGTACAAAACAACTCATCGAGAGACCAGTTCTTATCATTGAAACGCCCGCTAATGATAGGACCATCTCTTATAGTGACACTTGCAGAGAATATCTTTTATATTTCCTTTATTTATTAGTCCATGTAATAAAAAATCATGAATTTATCCCTAATTGAATTCTTTCAACTTGTTTTATTAACTAGAGGACTGATTGATAATGAGAGTAAAAAAATCACTGTTTCAATCATTTTTAACATTATTCTCTCCTTTGTTTATTGTATCGTCTACGAAATTTGATCAAGTAGATAGCTATTGTGTATAGGAAGTCAGTCATCGTTCTAAAACTAATAATAGTTATTGCATAGTGATAAGGGAGCATACGAGATGCCGCAATTGCGTGTTCATTGATACCTCGTACACTTGTAGTGATGTTGACAATGTAAATGTCACACTCATAGACTTTGTGGGTGTTTGTGCGGTACCAGGCGCTCGGCATCTCGAATAATTTAAAGAAGAAATTTCCCGGACGTAAACCTGCAATAAAAGAAAAAGAAATGATAATCTCACAAAAAAATGAAGTTGAAATCCAATGACAAACTTTTAATCATTATTATTATTATTTGAAATGTTTGAAAATGATTATAATTGGCCTTAGTTAATCCTTCAATCATTGCCAAGAGTAATTTTTCCATTTGACTTAACTAAGATGATGAGCAAATAATTATTCTAACGAGAGGAATGATTCAACGAGCGGAAACAATTTTTTATCAGCTACCAGTAGTCAGAATAAAATTATTTTTTGCTCCCAAAGATAATGAGCAACTCTCAAAATAATTTAACTAGCCCGAAAGAATTTGATTATATGGCGATAAATGAATTGAATTTCCAGAGATACTTTTTTCAAATACAATTATGTGAACGATAAGCAAGGTCAAAGTCAGTGCTGTGAAAATAATAAATTATGGCATGAATAAAGTGTATATGAACGTCATCTCATTGGTATTTGACATTTTTCCATTTTGTTTAAAGAGTGATAAACAAGTAAGGTATTTTTGACTTGAATCGAGTCGATAAAAACTTGAAATGATTATTTTCTTTCTAAAAATCTTGTATGTATGTAATTTATTACAAATTGTATAATGACAGAGATGATATCAGAGTACATACATATTAATCTAAACAATAAGAAATTGTTATTTTATGTGTTTAGATTTTAATGCAGAATAGTTGGGCCAGAGATTCGCGTATTAGAGACGCAATAAAATTCTCTAGGCTGACACATCATATTACTTTTTGCGCTTTTGCACACATGAGATAAAACTACATATATATTATATGTATATGTATGTATCGCAGCCCTGAATCTCCCTCTCATTTCCTTTATCAGAACGAGGATAATTTTATTGAATATTATTTCATTATTCACTTATTTAACGCCTTAATGCCTTACTTAAAAACGTTTTGAAATTATAGTGGAGATTCTATGAAAGTGGATCCATTAAAGTCACTGAAAGGATCGAAAACAGAAACTTTATCTGAGTATTAAAAACCTACTTAGGGAGACTACACTTGTGTGTCGAACTGGTTATGAGATGTAATCAAAGTATGTAGAATTCTCTACTCTAATCAGCTTTAGATCACGAGAGGAAAGAATTAATTTTAAATTCACAAGAGAAAAGATAAACATTTATGACAATTGGCGGAAATGTGTAGCACAATGTAACTTTATAATTTGAGAGAGGATTTAACGTTTAATAAAAAAAATGATTCAAGAATTTTTCTACTATTATTATTATTCTCACTAGTTCTTAATAGAGACCATTAATCGTTTTCTCTTTCAGATATGGGAACTAGTAGACAGCAAAACGGGGTATTTGACTCGAAGCGGACTTTACAAGGGGTTGGCTTTAATTGGGTTTGCGCAACAAGGAAAAAATCCGAGTGATAAACTCCTGGAAAATTTCGAAACTCAAGGTAATACTGTAATTTAAAGTGACATTAAAAGAAATTATTTAAATTTGAAAATTCTTAAAAATATGATTCAACCGGGCTTTATAACTTTATTACAATAAATTTATAAATAACATTAAATAATAATATAAATAGTATTCAATTTTTTATTTTCAGAATTACCGATACCATCTCTGGGAGATTTATCAGAAGTGACCCTTCTGGCCCAGCGATTGCACAGGGGATACAATCCTTCAAAACTGAATCTCACCTACAATGATATTTGTAATATCGACACAATAGAAGTAAACCTAGTTCCAGAAAAGAAGGGTATTTTTTTAAAACACGTGGAGTATCAAATAACAAGTAAGAGATTTAATTCTGTCGTTTATCGAAGATACAACGATTTTGTTTCGCTCCACGAACTTCTTCTGACTAGGTTTCCCTACAGGCTGATCCCAAAACTGCCGCCAAAGAAAATTGTCGGTGGTGAGTTGCAAGATACAAATTACTTGTAGAATTAGGGCCATGTATAAGTCACATGACTTGGCGCTTGTAACCATATTTCAGGTTTTCAGGCATCTCATTAAAAAAATAACAATTAAAACTAGTTGTTCGTAGTAGATAAACGTAAAAGAAAGGATAAGGAACGTTTATCTACTGGCTAAAATGCATTTTCTGTATTTATTTTCAATTAATGTGCCTGAAAAAATGAAAAGCTTGTAAGATAGGAAACTGAATACATGGCCTTAAAACTGATTAGGTATTATAGAATATGAAACATTATTATTTTTAACTAATTAATTTTAATTTTCCAGCTGATTCTCAATTCCTGGAAGAAAGGAGACGATCCCTCTTAAGATGTTTAACTTTGCTCGCTCGTCATCCAGTTGTCAATAAAGATCCAATTGTTCAATTTTTTTTCACTTACACCGGCGAGGAAACCCAGCACAAAATTCGAGAAGTTTTTCGAAGAGTGCCTGATGAGTTTGCGACCTCTGAATTGTCCTCAAGAGCCAAGGAACTCGTGCCTGCAGAAACCTTAACAGAATTTGCAAATAGCAGGGATCAAATTCG
Source organism: Synergus laeviventris (assembly GCA_032275145.1). Taxonomy (NCBI): domain Eukaryota; kingdom Metazoa; phylum Arthropoda; class Insecta; order Hymenoptera; family Cynipidae; genus Synergus; species Synergus laeviventris. Next base: position 1,077,098 of record JAUESI010000010.1, read on the forward strand.
AGTGATACTTTTAGGGATTTCAAGATTGAAGAGTATAGCAGACTGCTTGGCAATCAGATCTCACGCTTATGCAGTTGATATGGTCGAAATGGGCACTCAGTTAAATAATTTAGCTTCTTTAGATTCTCATGCAAGCGTAGGTTTAACAGGCGGTTCGACGATATTAGAGGATATGAAAAAAGGATTCCACACAATCTCAAAGTAAGAAAGAGTTATCTAAACATGTTCGGAGATTATAATCATTGTAGTATCAATCTTGTAGAAAATAATAATTTCTTTCTTTTAATTTCTAGGGAAATTAATCTACTTTCAACAAGAGCTTTGCAACAAGCAGTGAGAGAAGAAACTATGGTGTGTGAACGTTTGAATTTGTTACTGGATATTCTTGTTGCTCATCGAAGTTTATGTGAAAGACATGAAAGAGGAGTTAGTGCAGATCATCAGCGAGCTTTATCGACAATGCTGGCTTTGAAAAAGCGACAAATGCAGGGAGTCATTCGGGGAACTGATGTAAATTCGATTTCTTTTAATCTACTTTAATATTATTTTTATTCTCTTTAATTAAGAAGGAATTCTCTTTCCGTAGGCCGATACTGTCGAGTATTTAGAAAATAAAATGGTTGCTCAAGAATCTATAATAGCGAATGTGGAGTTGAGGAATTTGTTTTCTCTACATTGTCTACACATGGAAACACAATTGGTTCACGCTCATTTTGAAATTCTTGCGACAGTTTTGCAGAGTCTTGTGAGTGTCCAGATTCGAGGTCATTCTGAGGTATATTCAATTTATTTTTCGCTGTAATAATTTTTATGTATAGGAAACTTTAAAAAAAAAATTTTACTTCCAGCTAGCGGAAGTTTGGAAGTCGATAGAACAATGTTTACCAGAAAAATCAGCCGGTGGCTCAAATGGATTCTCATAGCAAGACCTAGTTAAGAGATAATAATAAATTAGCGGAAATGTTTATACGAGAGTAAAGACTAGCGCGGGAGGAGAATAAATGTAAATATTACACGGCAAATGTTAAACATACTTGAGAGAACGTTCAAACATTTTCTATGTATAAGATATATATTTCTATTTAAGGCCTTTAGACAAATTCGATTTGATATTATTAATATTAGTTGAAAAGTAATTAACTTTTGTGCAATACAAATTTTTAAGTATTAAAAATAATTTCATACTTCTCAATGTGAAAATTCGAAAAGCAAACATTCCTTTTTTGTACTTACAATTTTAAAAGTATGCAAAACTTGTACATAATGTTAAGATGTATACTGAGATGTATATATAATATTTAGGCATATATCTAATGTAGGCCTTGACGAGTTGTATTTTTATGCAAAATATTTTCTTGTAATAAAGTTTGTCATATATAAGTATACACGTTTGTTTTTCCTTTCCGTCTTTTATTTTATAAATTTATAAGATGTTTATGTAAGCTATAAATTTGTTTGAGCTTATTTATTTTTTGTGTTCCAATAGGCATTGCCATCCTGAGGAGCTGAGGACGTCGTAAAGACATCCCTAAGACGTCCATGTCAGTCCAATTCTAATGTTTCAAAGTTTCAAAATTCAAAGACGTCTTTGTGGACTACTGAATCTGAATTGGACGTCCTCGGAATGACATAATGACAGCGTGACACCGGGGAGTAAAATAAAACTAGGTTAGGTTTGATAACAATTCAAAACGATAAAAAAGTACCAGATTATTTTAAAAATTATAAAAGTGATATGCATTAATGCTGAAAATGTTTAAAAAAACATACTTACAATAGCTCGCTCATTCTGTTCCAGAACAGCGCCAGTAAAGAAAATTCAAAAACATATACTTTGCATTCGCGAAATCTTAAATGTTTGATAAATCGCACTCCTGCCGCGATAAAAATGATTAAAAGTAAAACTCATCGTTGCCTATTCAAAACATTCAAAAACACTAATTCTGGTCGAAACTTGCCATAAAGTCTTAAAATTTATAGTTTGAAAAGGCGGATAACGTAAAACTGATTTCGAATCTGAGATGGCAGAGCAGGGAAGGAGACCCGCTGTAGGGATAGCCTACTCAACCCTGTCACTCTTCACCAGAGTCCCGAATGGTCCCGGACCCGAACTGACCTGAACCTGACCCATGCATGTGTTCTCATCTTTATTGCGGAACTAAAGGCTCATCCACAAGAATCTTTTCAACCCTTTAGGATCATGTGATCATGTGACCACTAAAATTCAAATTTAAATACGCATAATGGCAGAATTGTAGATGAAGAGACGCGTGCATTGAGCACAGTGGACGCGAGACTTTAGAAATAAGTTAATTATAAGATTGCATCACTTAGATAATTAATATTTACGTTCTATTAGTAATAATATATATGTATGTGTATGTATGTATATATATGTACATTATAAATAATAAATATAATTATAAATAGTAAACCGAATTTAGGATTTTCCACTAATGAATCATGACTCATGACCAGGACGCACATGACATGACATGTATAAATGCATGGCATTTGATTGGTTGCTTTTCGCGCGTCATTTAAAACACTAAAAAACACTTTATATTGTTTATTATAAATTATGGCTTGTTAACTTATATAATTATCTATTGGATCAAAATTAATTAATTCTGGACAAAATAAAAAATTATTAAATCTTAATTCTGTAAATAAAAAAAAAATGTATCATTCTAGTATAACATATTTTTTATTTATACAAAAGTGATTAAATGAACTTTAATTTTGGTCTAATAGATAATTCTATAAGTTAAAAAACAATTATTCATAATAAACAAAAAAAGTATGTTTTAGCATTTTGAATAGCGCGCGAAAAGTAACTAATCAGACGCCATGGCTATTGGCTCCTGTGAAGCACTGTGAAGGTCCTGAACCCTGAATTTTTGGTTAAAATCGTCTAGGCATGCGCAATAGCAGCCCAACGACCTCCTTATGTCATTTTAAGAACTAACCCTCTATTAGTTGGAGAAGGGAATGCGGGAATGGAACAATGGAATGGAAGTAATGGAACTTGGAACGTGTTTTTTTGTCGCGTGATGGAACATACGTCGTTGCTCTGTTCGTTACTTCGTTGTCTCTGCTCGTCGTTTGTCTTATGCTCATGTTCATGTTCGCGTGTGAACCTCGTCTTGCATTTTGCAGGTCGCGATTAATGCGAGGTTAGATCGTGCTTGGTGCATTATAAAAAGTTCATAAGTGTAAAATTGAAATTCGGTTGTTCTCGCGAGCGCGAGTAGTGTGTTTGCAGGAAGCCATCATGACCGACGATTGGGATGATTGGGAACAACAATGCGTTGCCTCCATCGAGGCCGAGCCCGACTTCGAACAGCAACATTACAACAGCAAGGAACACTACACGCACCAAATCTGGTCCGGATTTCACTCGACAGCGTCAGCCATCGCCCAACTTTACAAAGGCAGGCTTGGACACATTTCTTGTCATTTTTTTTAGCGATCGTGTCTCCGATAATGTGTTGATCGTGCCTAGCCCTTTGCTAAATGCAACGCCCCAACGTCTGACCGTCTCTACTTCTCTGTTGCCATTTTGAGTGACATCCATTTTGTGAGGAGACACGATCGCTCGTGAATAGAACCAGTGTCTATCGATTTTCTAACGCAAAATTTCTTTTCGTTTTTGTAGATCGCACCCAGGGAGCATCCCTCTGGCTGCCCTTTCAGACTGCTGCAGGAACTGTTACCGCGTTGTACAAAGGTGCGTGCCTGCGTCGTTGCCTTTGCTAGTCCGCTGTCAACAATGTTACAAGGCTAGCCTCTCTGCATCCCCACCTTATGGTTATAACTTCATCCTTTCTCCTGCATCTTGCTCTCGTGATTGTTGACCCTTTGTGTGAAACCTTCACTTCCATCTAACGCACCTTCAACCGACCAGCTGACCTTTGATGGCCAGTCAGCTGTTTAAAGCTTTTCGGCACCTTGCGTTTTTTATGACGTATTTTTCTCCCCCTCCCCTAAAAAAATATTTAGAGTAATCAATATGATTTTTAAAGAGAATTAGTGATTATCTTTAAAGCAAATTTTTTGTTGTTTTAAACATTTCGTCCTATCGTTAGACTCCGAAAGACCTGTTCCAAAATAGAGAGAAACTATTATAACCGTATGGATTCAAGAATTGTCCATTACTTGTAGAATTTTGCAGATTGTAGTTTTCTTTATCTTTAATTTGAACTATGTAAAGCTTATCGAACATTGAATAGATGTGCGATGATTAGGTGTTACATTGTTAACATTTAATGCGTTTACGTTTTCCAATTGACTCATGCGGTTAATGAACTTGACTAATTATACACTGAACAGAAATAACGTAATTCAGTATTCACCGAATGACTATTGTTTCTACGCTTACGTAATTAAAGAATATTTGCAAGTTCAACCAAAATTTCTTCCTGCTTAAGGCCATGTATAAGTCACATGACTAGGCGCTTGTAACCATATTTCAGGTTTTCAGGCATCACATTAAAAAATTAATAAGTAAAATAATTGTTCGTATCAGATAAACGTAAATAAAACGATAAGGATCGTTTATCTATTGGGTAAATTGCATTTTATTTATTATTTTTTTCAAGTGAGAAATCTGAAAAACTGAAAGTCGGTAAGGTAGGAGTTGGATAAGTAATACATGGGGGCCTTAATATTTTTTAATTTAAATACTAATTTGGTTCTTCATTCTTTGCAGATTCAGTAGAAGGGATGAAGAAATGTGGTGAGTTAGGCATTGAAGTGGGGAGACAAAAACGTAGCAAAGAAATAATGAACTGGGCAAGAAAAAAAAGGCGTATGATACGTAGGGAAGATCTTTTGGCATATCTCGCTGGGAAATCACCACCTCCAAGACCACACTCGCATAGGTAAATTTCCACTACCTTCAAATTGTCAAATAAAAATAGTATAAGTGCCATTACTTTGTTGCTTAGAAACACGAAATTAATGTGCTTTAATTACTAAGATGTAGACCACAGAAAGCGAAAATAGAGATTATATTAATAGCTGCTATTTTATCGTAGAAGTTCACCAAAACCACGAATGATGGTTTGTGGTTCACCTCCATCTCAAAGTCCGACGGTAAATATGGTTGTTCCGCCAAATTCTCCACCAGGAAGTGATCCTGATCCTGAATTGCATACTTTCAGAGAAGCAATCGCTCTTTCTGGTATGTATTTATCATGAACTTTTAATGAAATTAAAATTAAATTGGAGGAAATTCGAGTTTTAAACCATGGAATTAGATAGCTAGTTGGAAACCTGTTTTTATTTAAAAGAAATACAACTTTGAAGAATATGAAACTTAGAGCTTTAAGTAGTTTTAATTCAATCTATACAAATGAATGCAAAGCTGTTTTAATTTGTAATAGTAAAATACTGCGGGATCCAACTTGCAACGTAACCAAAGTTTAGTGTAACTTTTTTTACGCAATCACATTACAGATTTCGTTACAAATTAGCTAATTTTTATTGAACTAAATGAGAGTAATCAAAATTTGTAAAAAGGTAATTTGAAAAAAATTTACATCTTAAAGGGTTCTAAAACTGCGACAATGCAGCTTCGAAAGAAAACAAATGTAATTCAACGATAACTTGTAAGAATTCCTAATTTTTATAAATTTTGTTCGCGGATCATGAAAAATCAGATAAAGTGAACGAAAAGCAGCCAGTGGACTGAGCAATTTTTGTTTAATTAGGGGCGAGATTTTAAAAGTTTTTATATATTTTTAAAGAGTTTCAAGGACTTTAAAAAAAATTTTCTTTTTGTAAACTTTCTTAGATTTAAAGTAAATTTTTCTAATAATAATTATAAAAAATTTTGAGGTTTTGTTATTTATCAAAATATTTAAAGTTATATGAAGTGTTTTCAGAGGATTGAAAGAAATTGATGGGGCTTTCAAAGGATTTCATAGAATTAAACAAATTTTATGCGATGTTAAAATTTAAAGTTATATCACGTGGTTTAAAATGATTTGTAGAGGTTTAATAGTATTTCTTACTTAGAAAAGAATAATTAAGTTCTTAAATAAACTATTTTAATAGTTAAAAAATTCAGATTTTGGAGGCTTAAATATTATTAGGTATTTAAAATAAAAAATCGGTCATGTGTATGTCAGGGAATTGAAATAATGACTGTTTTTAAAATTTGTACCTCGATATTTCGATTACTTTCCACTTGAAAAACTTAAACCTCCATTTAAATTGTAGGATCGCCGATAGCTCGTCGAATGGGACGGCAGTCAGAACTCTCTGCCTTTATCAGCAGTGAATTTGCCCGGAATTACAAACGACCTGCTTCTCACGACGTGGACATGGGGTCTCCAACGCACAAGCGATCGCGTTTCATGTAACGGTGCGCGAACTGTAAAGTAGCCACACTCTTTATTTTTCTTATTAATTAGTTAAACAATCAACTGCTAAAAATCCAACCGCGCAAAATGATTCCTGCAAATGTGCAATCATGTTGCGAGGGTTGATTATGATCCTGATAACTTACCAAACGAGCACGTTCGTCGTCCCCTGAACTATAGGGTTCTGCCCTTTTTTTTAGAGTAACCTCTGCGTCTGTCGCTTTTAAGCAACGCTACCAAAGAAACCCGCAAGCGTTCCAACTAGCAACGCTCTCATTTCCCATTTTACTCGGCTCTCAAAAGTTAGTAAACACCATCGCAAATGAGTTGAGATGGTGTTCTGTACAGGAATCTGTATACGAAGTTTAAAGCCAGCGAGGTACCAGAGTTTCTAGCGTTTCTGGGTAACGACTTAGCACTTGAAGTTATGACACATGACTTATCTACAATCTTTCTCCCTGTTGTCAAGAGTCAGATATTTTGTAGTTATTTTACTTTCTGATATACCGCGATAGAAATTACCGCGCAAAAACCAGAGTATGTTTATAAAGAAAATTCTTTCCTAATCTAAATAATTGTTGTTTTTTTGCTTATTATAACATTGTTATATTACGTGATTATAGGTAAATTAATATTTCGAAATCTTTATGAAATAAATTCATTTTTATTAGATTTCTGTTGCCTAAAGCTACATTTCCTTTCAATCTTACTGTGCGTCTAATACTATACAATATGTTAAGAGTACAGTGTACTTGATACATTGCCGATAGTTCCTTATTTTCAGAATTCAAGAATAGGGTGTACTGTAATTATTGATTGGTGGAGGCCCTGAAATTCTCTTCTGTCTTCACCCTCGACACCTACTCGATTATTTTTTTCATCATGAACTTGTTCTAAAAGTTGAATATTTTTGATTTTAGAATATTTCCAAATGTGCATGCGCTTTTGGTTGTATAGACCTTTCAATTTGTGGGAAAGAAATGAAATAATTCTTTGAAAAAATGTACGAATTGCGTAAACAAAAATCACTGTTCTATTATATGAACTTTGAAGTTCTGTCAACTTCTTCAGCTAATTCGCTCTTTCAGGTTAACATTTCAGTTTCAGCTTGGCTTTATATTTTTTTATCAGTTGTCAATCTGCCTAACTTGGAAGTTGAACTAAAAATGGATATCATAGTGCTGAGACTTTTGACAGAGATCACGTTGAGCAACAAGTACACCTCAATATATTCAAAACGTGCTTGAACCAAATTCACTACACTCTTTAACAAAATTGAGTAAATGAAGAATATTTTGTTAGTTTCTCTTGCTTGTGAGAATTATTATTTGATAAGAAAAATTTTGGAATTTTGGGATGGAATCTTAATTTTCTAAAATAATAGTGATAAAAAGTTTTTTGTGATGAGTTTTGTTCAAGTTTGTTTTAATTGTAAATATATAACTTATTGTAGGATGTATCAAGATTGACGGGTGAGGATTCAATCTAAAAATTGTGATAAAATTGTGGATGGTAATATAGTCGAAAAACAAGGTCATTATATTTTTTAATGAGGAGTGATCGGAGGGTTTTTCGATTTTAAAAAATAAGACGTAAGTTCTTAGGATCCGCATTTCACAGCTGTTGTTTTTTCGAGTAATCATGAGATGAGATCTTCCTTCGATTTTGAAACATCCTTTATGTAGCACATCTATCGGTCATAATTATACATTTTTAAAAATTTGTGTCAGAATACCCAGTCATGTAAATGCACATTTTACGAGACACAGGAGCTGTCGTCGATTTCTTCTCTCAAAGGAAAAAGAAAAGATCGATTTTTTAACTTGTTTTGTAATCACTTTTTTTCACAGTGGAAAAAATCGACGGGAGTTTTGCGTTTATTTTCTGTTCTTGAGACCTTCCGATTGAGTTTAATCTCGAAAGTAAGGAAAAATTGTTATTCAGTTGTAAATATAATGATAAACTATCAATAATGCTAATAATTATCAAACTTATTATCGACTACTACTCGATGGCTTTAGTTATAATATTTATAAAGCGGTCAGCAGCTGTAATAATTACAAATCAGTTTCGTCAGGCTGGTTTGAAGATTCGGTAAATTGGATAAAATTTAATAAATTTCAAAATCACCTGACTTTTCGGTGCAATGTACAGATAATTGCCTTCTAGGAAAAGAAATAGACTTACGAAGATGCCATATTTAGGTGTATTTTGTAAACGCTATTTTCTGTCTTTGCTGGTATATATATATATATATATATATATATAGCTTTTGTTAAAGTACTAAGTACTCCAGAAATAGCTCATTTTTGAAAATCATACCTTAGCTTAGGTAAAATGTACTTTGTAGACACATTTTGTGCACATAACCATCCATAAACTACCGCCAAAATCCAGGCACTGCCCTCTTTTTTGTTTTATATTAGGAGGTTTCTATCTGCGAGAAATTGTCAGATTTTTATTCAGAGAAATTGTCACGTGAAGGTTTTTCAACGTAAAATAAAGGGGAAAAATATCACTTTTAAATTCATTAGGCACTTTAAACTTTAAACTTTCAAATTCAGTTTTTATTTATATATCAGTTTTAATTTCAATACAAGTGTCTCAGAAAATGGAATTTCCTAATATGCTTGCCGATTTAACTAATTTTAATGTAATGGTAATTAGTTCAGGAAACACAAATACTCGATTTGTCTTCAAGCAGAGAGAGAAAAGCTTTGTCAATGCAACAAATTAATTAATTTTTTATTTCCTGAATTGATTGGTCAATTTCTTCTGTCCCATACTTATGTACCAAAGTCTTAGAATGAGATAGAAATGGATATCGTACCACTGGCGCACTATTTGCTCAAAATGGTCATTATTAAAAGTAGTTTGTTGATTTGTTGACCGCTTAAGAAAACAAAATAACTGGTTTTTGTAATCAGAACAGATTTTTTTTCATCTCCAAGCTGATGAATAGAAAAACGAATAGAGCGAGTAGAGAATAGTGAAATGAAGAACGTGTGTCAAGGAAGAAATATAGACGCGCAGTAATAAATAATGTGGTATTTACGGGCAAAAAAAGTCTGTGATTTATGTATTCTTGAAATTTAATTTTTTAATTTTATTCTGAGAATCTGAGAAAGGGTTTTCGTCGTTTTTAATATTAGGAATCGATCAGTTTCGAAAATTTCAACCGGTTTAGTTTTAAAAACTATTTACATACTAGTCTAGTACTTTATTGAAACTTTTTATTTCTTACTAATAATCGAGAGCATTTTTCGAAGAAAAAAAAACTCTACTTGTTATCTCATTCAAACTAACACAACAAAATGTATTGACTTTGTTTTTGCTAGTTGTACATACAAAACGCAAAAGCAAGTGCGCGACACCAACAAATATTTTATCTCCCTTTCTGTTATTGGGGGAAGAAAGTTGTATATTTTTGCGTCGCTTGTTTGTATGATAAGTGTCTATTCGTCCGGAATTTCCGGACCCGCATCCCCTTTACATTTTGTGCTATTCGTTCAGAAATTCTGGACGAAAAATCCAAGATAATTCTGTTTATTCGCCCGAAATTTCCGGGCAAATGGACAAAGCCTAATTATTTACAAATAAAACTAAGAAAATGTACAACTCGCCTTTTCATTTGGCAGTGTCCTACCCTTGCGAATTTGAATTTAAAAATTATTTAAGTAATATGTGTTCTTTCATTATTTCGAGTTAATAATGACAAATTAATTTTATAAAAATTTTACTTTGAATCGCATTTAAAGTGTAAGTCAGAGAGGCTCTAAGCCACCTATTTTTATATGCGATTTAGAGTATTTACGATTATAATATATATATAATTTATAAAATTATATAAGCTTTATAACTTTTTCAAATTCATTGCATTATAATATTATTTTAATGTTAAGTTATGCTAGGAAAGTTAAATCACAATAAAAGCGGTAGGATTTTTTTTTAAATTCGAGGATTTAGATTTTCCATCTTGAAATCAAAGCTTGTATATATTTGTTTGTATAATAATTATTAAATAAAGCTAAGAAAATGTAAAAAGTGTATTTTTATTGACTTTTGCTATTTACAATCTAAGCAGCATTTTTGGAATTTACAGAAAATCATTTGTGAAGTTCTTCGTATAATGGCATAATTTTCAAAGTGTATTCTCGAATATTATCGAACAGAAATGACTTCTTTGGGAAATAGCTTATCTTATTATGATAAAATGCTGACTGAAATAATGAATTCTTTTTGTGTTCAGCAAGGCAGTTCTTCATAGTCTGCTGTCCATGGTGGCGTTTTGTTGGCCGTTGAGAGTCTGTTTATGGTTTTCTATTGCATTTAGTAACTTTCTTCTTGGCCCGAGCGGAAGCTTCAGGGCAGTAATGTCAATTTCCGTTAGCAACATTAAGGCTTCGAGATCAATTTGCTCCGCTTCGAGCACTGGATATAACGAGGAAATATTATGAGCCGCCAAAAATCTTTCCAGTGGAGTCCAAACTTGATCTGTTTCATCCTCTTCTGTAAAGATTCAAAGGGTTTTTAAAAATATGTTCGACAGAACGAAGTTCTTCAAAATTGATTATATAAACATATTACCAGATAATAATTCATCATCCCATATATTTTGCCTTCGGACTAAACTTCCAGCGCTTCCTATACTAATTTCTTCGTTTTGACCATTTTTTACATTTTTTTTACCATTTATGGACCTGTTGGTCGACCCATTTCGAATCGGTTCTCCGCTCGCTTCATGGTGAATTTCAACTTGAGTGATGGGTAAATTATCAAGAGTAGCAGTCACCTAATTACAAAAAAAAAATTGATTCAGTATTAAAGGTATGTATTAATATGTGATTTTCTAGTTTTGATTCATTTTATTTTTTATTTCAGATAAAGAATGGCTCTTTGATAACCGAAGGAACTTTTTGTAGTTCCTTTCACTTTTTTTCTGAAACTTACTGATCTTCTGAAGGCCACAGACCCAAAACCTGGCCTGTTGAAGATACTAGCAGGTTCTTGAAGAAGCACAGTCTCACCCAAAACGTTCGTTGACTCCCCTTCTTCTTCTTCTGCATCTACTTCGTATTTTCTATCACCTAGTAAATCTGGAGTGCTCTGGGCTTTGCTCAGAGTTCCCCAAACGTCAGAAATTTTGCCTCTTCTGCCTACTGGCTGCTGAGGATTTGTTTCATATTTTCCTACGTACATCACTTCTGAATCTCTTCTGAGGCCAGTCAAACTTCTAATCGATTTTTTTCCATCTACTTCAATCTGAAATTTTTTCTGATTTAAACATACGAAGCATTCAAAAATACGATTTTTTATAAAGAAATTAAACAGATATCAAAAATGGTTTTTAGGTCTAACTGTTGCCAATACTATATAGTTTTGTTACGAAGGTCTTGAAGTCAAATTTTAATAGAATAGATGATAAAATGAAATGATGATAGTCATGGAAACTTTTTTGCTTACCTCTACAACTTTGAAATCGTCTACAGCCTTTCTGGCTAAAGCTTTTCTGTGAACTGCACTTCCTTGTCTCTTTGTTCCTGTTCCGACAATATCGCTATAAGTTGGCGAAGGCTTCACCCTACCTTTAAAAGTTAGAATACTTGGTCTGTGGGGGAGAATATTGTTGTCATTAACAGGTTCCACATCTAATTTTGCTCGATCTTTCAACAGCTTTTTTTGCTCCTTCTCTGCTCTCATTTCTGCCATTTTCTGCCTCTTTAGATATTCTTTTAATCTTTAAAAAAGAAAAGAAAACTTAGTCAGTTAAAAAAATCTAAATTAATAACCCTCTGAATTCGAATTCTTTTTAGATATTAAAAAATCTAAATAAGAATCGAGATGATATCTAAAACTGGACCTTTTTTCAGCATCTTTCTCTGCTTTCTCTTTCAACAGTTTGCTTTTTTTACGATTGTTAATTTCCTGATCAGCCTGTGCTAGGTCTAAAAACTGAAGAATTTTTTCCTGTCCATTAATTGCAGCTAGCTCCCGTCCAGAGTGCCTATCAATATCCAGAGACCAGATATTGCAGCCGAATTTAACAAGAAATCGAACGCAGAATTCATGACCCCTTGCAGCTGCGAGGTGAAGTGCTGTGTTTCCAAAATAATCAGCTTTGTCTGGGTCACCCCTGAAAAAAGTCTATTGAAAAGAATGTGGAAGTGGATTCGAGGCCTGTATGTAGATGTTCATTCATTATTTCCTGTCACGCGATGACGCATAAAACTATATTTTATTGCACACCAGGAGTTCCTCAACTGGAAAACGGTGAAGGTTTTTTCGCGCTTTGTGATTCGATAAAGAGTTTCATCAGATGACATCCGCGATAGGTATTATTTTTTGCAATTTAAGGCTAATTCCTGCTTACAAGAAATTATATCCATAAGATAATAATTACTAACTTCCTTTTCGACAAGAAAAAAAAACAAGTTTTGTATGAGGAAGTATCCGGACAATATTGAAAAGATATAATAATATACCTATTGACAGAAAATTTCAAAGGAAAGCGCGAAAGAGTAATGAAAGGAAAGAAAGAGGAATGAATTGAGAGGAAGAATAAAAGGAGAAAAATAAATACAAATTGAAAAGAGACAATGTTTTTCAAGTCTCGTCAATTTAACTCGTTATTATGTACCTTACACCAATAATAATTCTGCGAACATTTATCAACATAATTTTTCGAAATGTTGAATCAGAAAAAGTTGATAAGATTAGGAAGCTGATTCATAATTATTGTAAAATTTCCATCAATTCATTATACAAGATAGAAGAGAGGAGTATATTGCAAATAATCAATAAAAAACAAATAGGATATGATTCAAAATTATTAAAAACATTATTAACAGTATTTAAAATACTTGCGAAAATATTTTAAATTTGAATATTCTCCCGCTACCTGTGTCACGTGACCATTACCCAGAACCCCTAAAATACGGGGGAGATCCCGACTTTAAAACAATAACGCCATTTTGGTTGGAACGGTCTGTTTTCGGCAAAAACTGGTCCAGCAAAAATTCTTTCTTATACATAAATATAACATAGTTATTTTTTAGTTCATGTTAAATTCAATTCCGATTAGGAGTGACTATCGTGCATTCATTTTCGATTCGGTTGGTATCGTTTCGTTCCCTTGTGTTCTGTTTATAACGCGACCGATTGTTTTTTCCGTGCTCTCCGCCGCAACTTCCGTCCAAAATGCTTATTATTATGTGGTGTACTTCCGGTACGTGCAAACATCTGTTATTTATTCAAGTTGACCGTTTCAGGTGAGAGAGAAAGTGGTTGGATTAAAAAATCAATCAAAAGATTCTGTGAATTTTATAGTGTGAATTTATAGTGTCTTCTCCACGACTTGACCTTGGGGTAGTGCAGTTGAAATAATAAGGTAAGGACTCCTGTTCATTGTTTTGATTCGTGAAAACAAACGATAATGTTTTGTTTAGGTCAATAATATTAGTGAGTATATTTTGTTACGTTTTCAAGCTATGGAGAATGTCACGTCTTCTAACTTCTTTGTTTACCTAATTGCAGTTCTCCGAATTTGAGGTTTACATAGGTATATATATATATATATGTATACACAAATGTATCACATTGTCGCACCCGTAGAATCAAATCGAGATCGATTTTTTTTTGTCTTATGAGATGAAAAATTCAAGTTTCTTTTAATTTATTCTTTTCAAGCTTCCTAAATTGAGTCTTAAATAATTGTAAATCGATAAAATTACGAAAAATACTAATTTTTGCAAAAAAAATTGGAAATTGAAACTAGTATTTCTCATCTAAAACGCAGGCGTTTCTTTCTTTGCAACACCTGCACGGTGATTGACAGATCGATTGAAGGTTAGGAATAATTTCTTTGGCACTGAACTAAAGATAGAGGTCCCTTAACTAATTCATTCGAGTGTTTTATTGTTATTTGTTCAATTTCTTATCATAATATTCTCTCATCCATTTTACTAGCATTCAAAGATAAGCTCTGATTAAATAAATGTTAAGTATTTCGAATATCGTTTTTTTTCTACAAAAATGACATATTACCCTCTGGCAACAAGAAGTCTGAGTGCATCTATATTCCCTTCAAAGGCTGCCCAAAGTGTAGGAGTCATTCCTGCATCGTCTCTGGTGTTGGAGTCTTTTTTCGTTGCTTCCTTTAAAATGTCTAGGTTGCTATCTCGCGCTGCCCTTTAGAAGAAAAAAATACAAAATTAATTAGGTGAGTTAGACCTCTCTATAAATAACTTATAAACTCGAACTTGACTCTATCAATTATTTTTTCTATAATTCAATTTGGATGTTCTTCCGAAAAGGGTTCATCTCCGATTTTTTATTCCAAAAATTTTATTCTACGATTGATATATAGTTTCCGAGAAAATATGTGATACATAGACTTTCCTAAGAAAAAGTCATAAACCTTTTCCTTTTACCATGATTCCCCTCTGCCAATTCCCTTTACCATTTTCCTTTATAATATCCCTATCCATTTCCTTTTACCAGGATTTTCCTTTAAAATTTCCCTTTACCAATTTCTGTTTACCATATCCCTTTGTCATTTCCATTTATGGTATACCTAGTTTCAAGGAAATCGAAGGTGTAGACCCTTTTCGGAAATTAATCCTTATTAAAATCGTAAAGTCACGATTTTATAGCATAAATTTCTGCTTTCCAAATCAAGTCAGAAATCTCTTCTAATTTTTTCGAGTAGTAAAACAGTAGGAAAAAGATTGAAAAGAGAAAGGAAAGTTTGGTGCACGAGATGTTGTTATGTCGCATTTGTGATGGTTTCGTGCGTTGGGTAAATTCCATTTATTGTTTCGCCTGATGAAATGACGCGAAACTCCATTCAATAAGTAACTCTGCTAGCTCGTTCCAGTTTCCTGCCTTCACGTTATAGTCATGAACTCAACCAAGTTTTGCGAATTTACTATCTTTCGTTGGAAAATTTAAGTTAAATTTATTATCTTTCTCGAAAAATTTGTTACTTTCGTGAATTAGGCTTCTTGCAAACTTTTTGTAAATATTTCGATTTTATTTTTAGGAGGAAAGTTTAGGTCGTCTTTCTAGTTTTAAATAAGTCATTGACGTATTTTAATAGGCTCTATGTCTTAACTGAAGAAGAATACCAGTTTCTCCTTTTCTCGCGATTTTACTTTCTTTAATTATACTCCTAATTAACCTGGCAGTGTCACATGAGCTATAGTTTCTGGTTGTTGGACACAAACATTTTAATGGCATGGTATAAAACAATGAATTTAAAAGCAGAGATCTCGATTTAAAAAAAATACATTTATGATACACAATTCGCCATTTCCGATACTTGTCTACTTTACTCTGATATCGTAGATTAAACGCATTCTGATAAAGACTTATCGTGACGTCAGGTAAATCGATAACAAGTGCTTCATACGATTTTATTTGAGAGGTTTCTAACGTTTCATTTTTTGTATGTTTCATTTTGTTTTCTTTATGATCTAATTGTAAAAGTAGGAAACAAGATCGATGTTTATATTTTTATTATAAACTCTAATAAATAAAATAATGCGAAACTACGTCAGAAATATCAAATAGAGAACAAAAGCTTTTTTTAAATTAAAATAAAAATTAATTTTAATTAATTAAAATTTAATTTGAGAAGATGTATTTCGAACATATTAACGAGATCTGGAAGAGTTTTCTGAGACCTGAAAGTAGTACTGTAATGATCGACGGCTGTCAGGACATAGTGCAGTGTTTTAATGAGTTTCTTAGGAGACGTTTCATTTCCGGGTAACGATCGCATTCTGACATTTTCGTGTACGAGGTTTCATCGATTTGTGGCAAAGGGTACGCGTCTGTTCTCGTACTACCGACTTCCTATCTTTTGAAACTTTCATTATTACGTGTAAAAGTACATATGTTTGTAATTTTTCAGAAAACAAAAAAGTACAAAAATGTAGAAGACAAAGTTTAGATATAAACACAGTATTTTCTAAAAGTAAATAAAATCTATTTTTTATGGTGACCACTTCCTAAAGGAAATGTGAAATTTACCTAGGTAAAAGCGTTTGTCAATGGATTATAATTATCTAGGTTGCGATCTCAATCTGTGAATCTGAATTTATTCTGGCGTTATTTGAAATCATAAATTTATGCAGGATATACCAATTATCAAAAAACACTATATAACCACATTAAAAAAGTTTCTTTTCTATAAATAAATAATTTTAGCAATTGAGATTGAGCAATAAACCAACTTTACGATTTCTGGATAAAGAGGAAGTCGCGTTAATCAGATTTATTGGGGTGATCGACAGTCGGAAAAGCGCGAAGTGTGACGAATTCACAGGAAAAAAAATCGTGAACAACTCTAATAAGGCGGTGTATTTTAACTTACTTGTGAAATCGTTCGGATGTCATCTTCTCGGACTTTCCAATATGACTTTAATTTACTTTAGGTTTGTTTTCACTGTTTGACTCTTATTTTTCTGTTCTCCATTCGAATTGAAAATGAAAATTTATTAACTGATAGGAGAGACAATGAACTTTCGGATATCGTGTTTTTCACCGCGAGGCGCATGGCCAACTAACAGGATAGAGCTATAACAAACCCGCACTGACCCGCACCTCAACTGTCTTTCTCCTGTCTGTTAATTTGATAAGTCCCTCTCACTTCTTGCCTGTTAGTTACTCCCGCACCTCACCTGCTCATTACACCTGCTACCGGTTCCCCAGTTACCGACAAGCACTGCAACTCATTGATAGGCTTGACCGGTTGTTTGAAATTTTATCGACTGACGATATTTGTTGTTAAAATCTGTTGTTTTTTAAATTAAACTAATATTTTTTTTATACAAAATTATTATAAATCGGGGTGTATTTTCGAAAAGGTCAAACCTCCGATTTCCTTGAAACTGCCTATATCTATATACGTATTTTGTGCGCTGGTTACGAATAGGAAGTGAAAATTGGCGGAAATTTGATTTTCATGGTCTATTTTGTAAATTTTATTTTAGAGTTTTTAATATGATTAACAATTTCCCTTTACCATTTTCTTTTATCATGACTTACCTTTGCCACTTCCCTTTACTATTTCCTTCTACCATGATTTCCCTTTGCCATGATTTTCGTTTAGAATGATTTCTCTTTACATCGTGAAGAGTCATGGTGAATGGTGTTTTTTTTAATATATCTCTTAAAGAAAAAATGTGTATTGCGATAAGATCTATAACAACTTTTGTTTAAAACATTTTTTCAAGTTTTGCATATTTATTGAGATAAACGGAAAAGTCCATGATTTTGATGGTTTTTTAATGGATTCACCATGAAAATAAAATTTTTCGGCAATTTTTACTGTAATATTCGTAATCACCACAATAAAAGATGTATAGGAAATCGGAGGTTTAACCTTTTCGGAAGTATATCCAAAAATCGTTTTTTTCGTCCAACACTCTGAGTTTTTGTGTACCAGGAATATATTCCCAAAAAATATTCGCGAATATTCGGGAATATGTATGAGAATGAAGTTTGCAACGTTTACAATAAAGGGAAATAGAAAAAAAATGTCTGTCACATACAAAATCCAAAATTTTCTGGTGGAAAGTAGTTCTATACAACCCAATAAATGTCCCACGCAAAGTTTCAACTCCGTCGAAAATTTGGAATTCGCCCTACTTCATCCCTTGAATAAAAAAAATTTAACAAATATTTTTTAATTGATGGGGTCAACATTTTATTGCTGATAATAGGTCTTCTAATTACTAAAATCCAATACAACAGCTTCATCACACCAATTAATTTGATATCCCCTAGACCTAAAAAATTCAAATTTGCTCTAATTCGTGAACGGGGGAAATTGGGGAGTAGGTATAATATCTGAATGTTAATTGTGAATATTTTGGAATATCAAGAATATATACTAAGAATATTTTTTGATAGAAATTTCATGAGAATTCTTGATATCCCATAAAATTTACTGACAACAGATTGTAAAGCAACTTGGTTTCTTTTCTTAAAATATTAATGACTAAGGATCTCGGTAGAAAAAAAAAACGTCAGAAATTTTCTTCAATAATCGTTTTATATTTTTATTAGACCGTGTCTTTTATAAGTCGATCACAGATTTGTTTATGTTTATATTATTTCGTCGCGAAACGCCTGGATTACGTATTGCCATGACTGGTACTACCACTCATCTTATAATTAATAATAATATTAATATATAACACAGATTTAGATAAGCCAAAATCAATTTTGTTTCTAAAATCCTAGTTTTACATCTTTGAAAATTATTACTTTCATACATATATATTTAAATCTCTAATCCAAAAAATAAAAAAAAATATATATATATTTCTTTGTTAAATCTTATTAAATGTTCTCTTTTGGCTTATCCTAAGGGACTGATACCATTATATTAATAATAAAAAATAAGGTTTTTGTTTTTCAACAACAGGTTTAGTATAGAAATACCACGAGAAAAGAAGTATATATAATATTTATATTTATATTTTTCAGAGTAAAAACTAGGCTTTCTTTGTAAAATGAAAATTTTTTAGGCAAATTCATTTAAAGACATGAGAAAGTCCACTTTCAAAATTTGGTTTTCTATGATTCAAGAGAAAGTAAAAAATTTCATCCTTTCACCATAATTAGTTTTTCTCACCTTTCTCATCTTATGCCTTTTTTACCTCAAAAATATAAAAAAATATATAATTACATATTTGCGTCACGAGTAATTCGAAACTTTATAGAAAACGAAATCCTCTTTTTAATGATTTTAAATTAATTAACAGATACAGTAAATAAATTATTATTTCTGAATCAATTTCACTTTCTTTTCAATACGAAAGTTTCACTATTACTTTCTGCAAAATGTACTAAAGACAAATTTTCAGTATAATATTTTTTACTTTATTTTTCTAGCTCTCTGAACTGTCGATATATATAGTTAAATGGCAGAATATTATTGTTTCTCCATTGAGCAAAGTGACTCAAGTTAAACCTAATCTCTTTTTCATTTAGTTCGATGCAAAGTATATAAAAAAAAATGTCTCAATTATCAAAATTCTTTGAAACGAATGTTTTCATTTACGTTAACAATTATTAATAAATTTCGTTTAGTAATGCCACCATAAAAAGAAATCTTAAAATCTATGGGATTACAATTTGAGAAGGTTACAGTTTTTCTTGAAACTATTGCTTGGTAGTTTACCCATTGATTATGAATTATTTTTAACATGAAAATCTCTACCAACAACGTTGAACATCAAAATAACAATTCGCTTCTTTGAGAAGCTTGTACATATTATCATATTATTTAAATACCTTTATACATTATATCATATAACATTTTCATTGAATTTCTATTCACTCTCAACATGCATACAATTTTCTCACCGATTGTGAAAAAATACCAAATCCTGACCAACTGACAAAGGATGGTCATAAATTATATGTATATACTACATGTTTTTTAGCCATAGGCTCGTTGATCTCAAATCATTTGGAAGTCAAAATAACCCGCTTTACAAATTATTGATAGAATCAAAACTGGTCTGTTAAGCTGGTACATTTAAGGCTAATTTAACGATATTCCGAAAGTTAGGGCTCCACGTTTTTTATAAAAAAAACTGTGCTTGCGCTATTTTAACTGCAAGCTGGCACCACCGTACTATAAAACACGCCAAAAAAATTAATTAATGCATTTCTGATAATGTAATAATTTCAGGCTCATTTAAGGCTCCCGAAATATCATGAGCAAATTAAAAAAAAATTTTTAAATAGCTCAGCATGTTTAAAAAAAACAAATTGAAAGATTGGCCCAAACAGCTTTTATAAAAATTTGAAGTCCTAAATTTCGGTATAGGGCATTAATTAACCTTAAATGAGCCCTAAATTGACATTACAAGATGTTCAAACTAGCTCCGAATTCAACCTCGTGGGTTTCATTTAATTGAATCTGCAAATCCTCTATGAGGAAGCATTCATGCCTTTTTTAAATATCAAAAAATATATTTAATTCTTTTTTCTCTAAGCAAACAATTATTTTTTATTTTTGCATCAAATTTGAATTATGCTAGTGTTACCTTAGTACTAGCCAACGTTCTAGTCAATTGTCTAAGCTTTGAATTTTGGTTATTTGAAAACTTACAGTCTTTAGGCACGTTTTCAGATATTTGTTGTCCAAATAAACCCTATTTAGCTCATACATACATCCGGACAATTGATTAGAATGTTGTTGTAGACATTTATAACTTGAGGAAATTATCATTAAAACATTTTAAAAATATTGGAAAATGTAACAACTACAAAGCTTCCTCTATGAGGAAGTAAAAGTTAACATTGACACGTTACTTTCGAGTGACAAAGTGCCGAATACGAGTCAAAGCAGCCTTCTGAACCTTCGTTTAGAAAAGTTTAGAACTACAAATAAAATTTTGTATTTCTGAATCAAGTGATTGAAATTTTCCCTTCTAGACTTCATTTATATCTCTCCTTTTCTTCAATCTTCCTTTCTACTGGAATCACTTTCATTGGCATCGGCATATAGTTCAATTTCATCAGCTGCGTCCTCCAAGTTTCTTGTATTTTCTTTCCTTTTTCCTTTTCCTTTTACAGAGATAATTGTTGGAAGTTCTCCTGCTTCTATTTCGGTGAGGTTTTCTAGTTCTGGTTCTTCTAAAAGAGCATCAGCTTGATTAGATTCAGGAGATATGTGTGATCCTTCTAGATCTTCAGAGTCCATTATGCGACTCTCTTCTGAAACATCAGCTTTACTATCTTCCGTTTCGAGAGAAGTTGCAGTAAAATATTTGAGCTCATATTCAGGAGCACATCCCTCAACAGCAGCAGATGAATTGAGGGAATATCTACTGGTAGATTGAGATTCCCTTCGAAACCGATCGAAGGATCTTCTCCTTCTATCGTCTGATTTTGAATGATAGAGTTTTGCTAGTCTCTGTCTTCTTAAATTTTCTCCACTTCCTGCCTTCGCTCGATTTTCCCCCTCCTCTTGCAAGTACCTAGCACAGTCTGAAGTGAATCTTTCGATTGAGTATTTTCTGTAAAATTAGAAATGTCAGGAAAGTTTGTTTGAAAGTCAGGGAAATGTCAGGATTTACAAAAAGAAGAAGCAAAAAGTATTTAACAAGGAATAAGTTTAAATTCTCTTCAATAGACAGGAAAACCAATACCTGAAAATTATAAATAGTCATATTTGTTGTATGGCACAAACCTGTAGTCATATTTCCGGAAATCGGGACTTCTTTTGAAATCCAAACTAGCCTTACGGGAATCCAAAGATCTTTCAGATCTGCGGTCACTTCCTATTTTGTCAAAAGACATTTTACAAAAATTTGGAGATGAAATTTTTCGAAAATCTTTTGGAGATTTTTTGAACGAATCTGTGAAGTTTAGGTCTTCTAAAATTTTTTGGTCAATGGAATTTCTTTTCCTAGGCACGAAATCGTCGGGAAATCTGCAGTATACACCTGTAATATGAAATGAAAAAATAGGTCATAATGAATCGTTTGAATGAATTGAAAATGAAAATTAGTCCTGCTACTCTTACTGTAAGATAATTGAGGTGAACTGGATTGATTTCCCCTAGTTTTTCTTGTTTCGCTGACCTCTTCCAGGTCTTCGACCTTTGTCTGGCGAGCTAGTTGGTGTCTTCGTCCTGTATCAGAACGGTCCTTTACCTTTAGGGTGACTGGACCTTTATTTGGAATATGCAGGTCCATCGCCATTGATGCTTGACTACCATTCATTTTTTGCTGGTCCAAATTCTCTTTAATCGTCTGAAATTGTTGAAAAAAATCTGTGTTAATTTCAACACAAAAGTTTATTTCAGCTAAAGTGCCTGGGTGATGATTCAACTTGACCGGGAAAAAATAATTATCTATACTATATGAATAGGGCTGAGTTTTCAAACGTCTATTCTGACGATTTTTTTTTATTTATTGGAATAAAAACATTTTTAAAAAGTTTTAAAATTTCTTAAAACTCAAAACTTTTATTTATATACTAGCAGGAATTTACTTGGTGTTATCCAAAGGTTTTTTCAGAGATTTCACAAGATTTCAAGATATTTCAAGAGATTTTAATCAACTCTAAAGACAAATAATTTTTAAGGGATTTGATTTCATTTTATAGAATTCCAAGGAATTTTGAAAGAGTGAAAAAGTGTAGATTTACATGGTTTTCAGGATTTCAAGGAATGAAAAGACTTTAAGGGATAACAAATGATTTTAGGGATTTAAACGGAATGCTCTATCAATCGAAGAACACCCAAAAGCACATTCTTTGAAAATTTCATATAAAAAATCCGAAACTGCTGAACTAAGCTCAAGCTCGGAATGAAATTTCACATTGAGAATTTGTTTTAAAGCCTTCAGGGGACTTGGTTTTTGCACGAGAAAACTCTATGTGTGCTCTTATTGCATCCTCGATTGTTCTCCAATTATTAAACTTTACCTGTTGAGGATTGTAAGTAGGATTATCGACTGAGACAGCATGTCTTTGTAATAAATCAGGATTGAGGAGAGCACAGCCAGTGAACTTATGTGCTCTTGTTTTAGGTGATTTTTTTTCCACAAGGGTAGGCGCACTAGGACTTTTTTTGATTGGATGAGAACTGTCTTTCTCGTATAGGTCTTTTGAGAATTGAATGAATCCTGCTGTGAGTTGTTGCCTCGCAGGATCATGAGTGCTAGGACTTGGGCTCTGATTCGTTCGAAAAAGACCTGGTTGTTGGTCCCACTTTGAAGTTTGGCAAGATGTTGACCTTCGACTTCGGTTGTTTTTTGTTTGCTTCAATGAAGCTGTTTGATTTAATCGTAGACGCGCTGGACCCACTTTTGCTGCACTGTCACGTGCTTCAAAAGTCATCACACATGCTGCCACTACTATAAATCCTAAGAAACAATTAGCACTTCAGTATTTTGTTCTTTTATAAAATTAGGAACATGAATTGACGGTTCATATTTTATTGAATGAAATAATTTAGGAATTTTATTGTTTATACATAATGAAACTCTTATTAGTTATTCAGAAAAACTTTGAAAAATTGCCTGACTTAATTTAAAAAATGTCATTCTAGTAACACATTCTTGTAACAGGATGAACAAAAAGAATTAGAAATGACTCTGATATACCTTTTAAAATTATAAATGTGTGCCCACCTCATGTACGGCTATTTCAGACTTAGTCGCTGAAGCCTCCATAGCTCAGGGGTTAGAGCACTGGTCTTGTAAACCAGGGGTCGAGAGTTCAAATCTCTCTGGGGGCAATTTTTTTTCTTTATATAATTTTGGTGCATTTACAAAAAACTTAATTGAAAGTTTATTTTAAATTATTTATTTAATAATTTATTTTATTGTTTTTGTAAAATTAAGTTCGAGTAGACAGTATTTTTTCCCAGCAATGTTATTTCTACATTTAAAGGAAATTTACTATAATTTTGTTGTAAATGTAAATATTTAGGACCAAATAAAGGTACCTTTATACTTTTACGTTAATTTTAGCAACTGTAATTTGATATCTGATATTTCAGTAAATGTAGAAAAATTGCATTGCAAGAATAAAATGTCGGTAAAGAAGGGATCTATTATGTTATTTACGATATTGTTTGAATGTTGCGTTCAAATAATTTTTTCCTGCGATTTAAAAGATAAGGGGATGATCAAGAATGAGTCATGCAATTTCGATTATCAAGAGTTATCATTGTTACTGATTTTACTACAGATTAATTCATAAAATATTGGTTATAAGTATTAGTTGCGGCTAGATCCGCAAGATTCTCTGTAACCGTATACTACGTAACATTTGTTATGAACTATTGCTCACCTCCGACTCCCATGACTATCGGACCAGCGTAGCTGAGATTATTGAGGTGGAATCCTCGTGATTCGTTCTTAACTTTTACGGTGAGATTACCTCTAATTTCTTGTGCCTCTGAAAGCTGGTCCGCAAAGTATCCTGAAAATACAAAAAAAAACAGATGCTTCATGTATAAAGTGAAGATTATACATACTTCCGGTCAAACTTCCGATTCCCTTGCAACTTCCTATACCTACGTATTTTGATGCGATGATTACGAATATTACAGTAAAAATTGGCGAAAATTTTATGTTCATGGTGATACAATTAAAAAACCATAAAAATCATGGTTTGTTGCATTTATCTCAGTAAATATGCAAAATTTTTAAAAATATTTCATAAAAGTTGTAGATCTTATCGAAATACACATTTTTTTGTTTAAGGCATTTTTTCTACGAGTGATAGTGTTACATCCTGCCTAAAATATTATTAATAATTCTAACTGGCAACAGACTCTATTTCTATTAAAACTAATCCCTCGTTTTTTTTCAATTTAATGTATAAATGTGGGAACGAGGACAAGCCAATGAATTAAAGGATTTAAATTGAATTTTACAAATTTATTTATTTAAATACAATATTTGAATTTTAAAATTAATGTTACAAGTTCGACCTTTAACAAACTAATGAGTGAGCCTTTGTTTTTAGTAGTAGTATTGTTTCTCACCTTCCACTCACAATTTGCACTTGATTTAGGACGGACTGTTTACACCTTAGACACATTTTTAGGCTCACTATCCGCTGTTGGGTCTGTTGTATTTATATATCGTTTTTGGGTCCTTGGTTAGTATCGGTGTAGCCTGTGCAGGGCAGTATTAGTGTAGAACTTCTATCTGGTCCGAACTCTCTATGGCAATATTGGTGAGAGTGTAAGAATACATGTTTTCATGGTATTGTTGGGTCCTAAGGTGACTTTTAGTAAACCAGATGCTTTAAAAAAAAATGTGCATTTCGATGACATCTACAAGTGTTGTTTGAAACATCTTTTATACAATTTGGCGTATTAGCTGAGATAAAAACCATGCTTTTTGTTGGTTTTTTTATGGTTTGACCATGAAAATCAAATTTCCGCCAATTTTCATTATGATATTCGTAATCAGTGCATCAAAATACATAGATATAGGCAGTTTCAAGGAAATCGGAGGTTTGATCTTTTCGGAAGTACACCCAATGAAAATTCTAGCTTAGCGGAAAGAACTAGGTGTAAAGTGATTACAGAAATAGCTTTTTATCGAAGAGCGATTTTAAAAAATTAAATTTATTATTTTACAAAATTACAAATCACTTTAAATCGGATTTCGCATCCCTGGCGAAAATTTCGGGTTGTAATTCATTGCGAACAAATCCGAAATTTCCCAAATCATTCCGATCTAATCGGAAGGAAATTTTCTATCCGAATTAATCCGATGCCTATTCAGAATAAATGCGAATTTGTGATCCGAATGAATCCGGTCAATCTGAGTTGATTAGAAAAAATCTGAACTTTCAATCCATATAAATCCGAATGATTCCGAAAATTTCGGATAGAACCGGATTTATTCTGATTGACCCGATTTATTCGAAATTGAAAGTTTTGATTGATTGTGAATGACCACGGATTCATTCGGATTAAAATTGCGGATTGATTTGGAATGGACCTCAGATTGATTGGATTGAAAACTTCCTTTGAATTAAATTGGAAGAAACTGTTTGATTCGGATACAAATTCCGATATGATTCGGAAAATTTCGAAATAAATTTTAATTCGAATCTTTTGTCAATTATTAGTTTGCTTTCATGAGAGTATGTAACCCGCCCTACACATCAGAGTTTGCTTCAAACTTGTTGCTTTCAGTATCAGAAAACTCTTCTTTGAAACTACTTTTAGTTGATATAGAAAAAGAAATATTTTGAGAATTATTCATTTTTACTCTCAAATCATCGTGTTTAGAAATAAATTCAGGAAAGAGTCTTTTGTGAAGCACAATCGTGGAGAAAAATTAATTGCAACTGTAAGAAAAATCAGCTTTGTTCAGAAAATAGTAATTTCTTTTTATGTCTATTGTTATGTGTAATCTGACGCAATGCTTATGATTTTTCTCCGGGAAAGGCCCCGATTTCTAAATCTAATATTTACCTATAGTAGCCATGCATCCGCCTAAAAGCAGAAGCAGAAGCCCTATCCCGAGGGCCTTGCAAGCGTGCCATAACAGCGAAGTGGTCTTTTTGCTTCTCACTACCTATTTGATTTAATTATCTGTAGTTAATGTTTAGTCATTTATCCGAAATTATCAATTATGTGTTTAAAAACACATAATCAACTGGAAAAATACTCAAATAATTGCTATATACACTTTATAAAATTAAATCAGTGGAAGTTCACTGATTTTCAATGACTCGATATAAAGCCTTACTATTTTTTTCTAGTTAAAGTAATTAGAATTCTGGTTATTCTGGTTAACTGAACCATACATTTTTTAAAGAGCGAAATAGTATATCCCATCCGGTTACTGAACTTTCATCCGACATTAATTTATTGAGTGATTTTCCAATAATTAAATTTCGTTTGGACGGATGAGAAGCCACGCGTTTATTTATAGAAACTAAACATAGAATTTTTTTTAAAAAGACTTTCTGACGAAGTTATTTGAATATATTGCAATGACTTCAGAAAATGTCACTGATTTCACGAAATTTCAAGTAAATTCCAGCGATTTCAAGTTACTTCAAGTGAATTCATTTTTTTTTGTGCGAATTTATGTGACTTTATATATGAATTCACTGACTTCAGGAGATTTTATTGAATTAAAGTCACTTGAAGTCATACAAACCCCTTTAAACTCTTGAAATTCCGTGAAATTCTTTACTTTTTCTAAAATTTCCATAAACATAAACTTCGTATTCTTTATCTTAATATATCCTTTTTGACAGCAATGGTTTTGAAAACGAAAATAATCTGAAGATAGTTTTCAAATTCGGCACATTCATAAAAATCGCGCAATTTCAAAAAAAAAAAATTAATCAATCAGGTTTTCGACAACAATGTCTTCGATATATTTGTATAACATCACTTTTTTAAGATAGGATTAATCATATACACATCTAGGTGCAGAAAGGTGAAAAATATTAAACTAATGATAGTATATTTTTATTGTAGATCATTTTACCTGAACGTTCCAATTAGCACCAGGGGCGCAAGATCTTCTTTGCGTCCCTTGCCATTGGGTCTTTCCATGGTACATAATGCAGAATTCTAGACTGGAATTATTCATTCTTTAGTCCTTTATTATTAATATTATTATTATTTATTTATTTACTGATTTATTTTAGTATTTTATTGCCTACTAACTAGAGTAAAAATCAAGAATAGAATAATAAATTGCATTTCTTGTATATGATTAAAAATATTTATTCTCATCTTATATTTTCCTGTCGAAAGAAAGAAAAAGGAATTCATGATGAGAGCCCAGAGCTATTTGTTCATAAAAACTCGTTTATTTTTTCCTTCTTTATTTATTCACAACTGAAGGCTGTATCAGAACATTCATGAATTTTTGAACATTGAATTTCAGTTAGCAGGGCGGAATAAATATATTATATAGTCTTTAAGCTTATTATATCACAGAGAACAAAGTAGAGGATTCACTATCGTTAATCTTCTCTAATTAAAACCCCGAGGCAGAAATTTTGGTAGTGGCATATAGTTTAGTATTCATATGCTTCATTAATTAATATATATACGGGATTGAGAATCCGTGAAATATTTTATATCTGAATATTAAATTGAATATGTAATTGAACTTTAAAGAAGAACTGTCAAAGTGTTGAAAATAATTCTTTTTGAAAAGACCGTATTTTAATCCCACTTTATACCTTTTATATTTAGGTACTCTTGAAATGGTCGTTAAACTTTGAAGAGTCACAGTACTTACCTTCACTTCATTGAGGCAGACTTTAATTATAATGCCATTTCCGGTTTAGAGTGCTTCACAAAAATTCCCCTGTGGAAAATGAGAAAATCATTTCCATGATATAATCGAGATAAATCCGAAATCAGTCTAATTCCACTGATTCTCAGAGACTCTTTTCTCGCGATTATAATCCGTGAAAAATCACTGAAATATTCTGTAGTTTAAGGTGACGATTATTGAAATCACTGAATGAAACCTTGAAAAAAGAGTTAGTGAAAATCAGTGAACTTCTACTGATTAAATTTTAGAGAGCAGAGAAAATTCTAGCAAAGTCTTTTTATTACCCCTTAATGCGATTATTTTTTATAATTACTTTAAACTACTTGTCTTTTCTTCAGGTTATACATGCCAGCCGAGGTTATAAATTGGAAATGCGGGTCTTTGAAAGGCAAATGGTGAGTAATTATTATACATTATATATTTTTATCAACATAAGAACTATGCACAAAAGGTATGAATTAAAAACAACTTTATCATTTAAAAAGTATTTTTCTTTGTGAACTGCGATAATTGCATTTGAATTATTTATGTAATCGACTATTGTACGATTGAATTAAATCAAAAACTGATTGTAACGTGATTTGTCTCGTCAGGTTATTTTTATTCAGTCTCGGATTCTGTTTATGCAAGCACGAAACGGTACACGAATAAAATTCTCCTTGCGCAAATTTGCATTCGGTACGCAAACATTGATTATTCCTAAATTAAGGAAGGTTTATTTTTAATTGAATATTGGATTTCAATCATTTAAAAAATATGTCAATACTCTCAAAGGAAAATTGATGGTATTGATTATTTGTTTCTTTGTGTGTGTGACGAGTTCCTTTTTAATTTGACATACTTTCGCGTTAAATTGAAGAGCGAATTCCAGAACAATTTTCCAAATCTTTATATATTCAGAATCCTGAATCATTGACCCAGATGAAAATTTCAATATTTTATACACTTTCCCGAAGATTTACAGAATCAATTAACTTACGAAATATTCCTAGCTAATCCGTGAATTCACATAAGCAGGTGTAGGATAATTTCTAAGTATACCATCTGATCGGTTGTTTTTCGGATTGTTCTCATGAGGATCACAGCTTCCGATTGGTTTCGACGGACGATAAATCCGAGGGAAACATCGCATTCTCACTTTCCCATAATCACGTCACGTTTTGGTTAGGAATTTTAGAAATCGTCGCGATCTTCGAGGAAGAATGATTCAATAATATTGCGAAAATCGAGGTGGAGTCTGTTTTTAAGGAAAGCGAAAGAGCGGGTAGATGCCGCTGGAGGGAGTGTCTCTAACATCACCTGTTGGTTCGTTTTGGATAGTCCACACATTACACTACAACCCCGTGAAACGGTCTCAATTGCGCAAACGCAAACGCAGATCAATGTGCGTTAATATATATTAATTTTTATCTTGAACTCTCTTTCAGTACTTTAAACGAGACCAATTACCTGATATCTCTGTTATCCAATTACTTTCAGACCGTACTAAAAATAAATCTAGAGGTAGGAAAAGAATTAACGTTGGATATTATATTTTTATGTTTTCCGGATATTTTATCCAGGATGATTTTAATTTTGGAACTCTTCGCATCTTTTGATCTATAGGATAAGTTTTATCTTGTTGTAGGGAATAAAATTACGCGGGTCAAGTGTTCAATTAAATTCTAAGAGAGATAAAGAGAGAGATAGAAATTAAAGTGAATACTAGGACGAAAACAAATGTCAAGTTTTATGAAAGCGTTCTAATTTCAGAATAAGAAATCATAAAAAATAACGATAAAAAATAATCGCGCGCTTCGCGTACGTTGTTATATATTCTAAATGTGCAAATTACAAAATTTGGTTTTTATTGCAAATGAGAAGAGAAATTTATTTACTCAAGGTTCGGTCGACCTTTTCAAAGCAAGAATTCTAGTTTTTTGAATTTTCTCTTATCTCGCGGTGTTTGCCTGAAAAATAAAATTCTAAATTATCCAAAATGATTTTGGAATTTTTATTTTCGATTTTAAAGATAATTCTAAAACCTGCTATGCTAATCAGTTGGCAAGGTAGAACACTACATTAGCAGTATTCTACCTTACCAACTGATGGTGGTCGGGCAGTTACCGACGTGGAAATTCTCTTAAATATCCCTCAGATAATAGTGGGGGTGAGACTAATCGGACCCACTCCTAAAAACTATCCCTGAGGAAAACAAAAAAAGCTACAAATTTTTTCCTATTTTAAGACGTGGAAAATAATTTTTAATAATGCCCCACATAACAGTGGAGGTGAGAATACTCGGTCTCGCCTCGTATGGAAAATACACAAAAAAAGGAGTCGTTTTTAGGGGTGATTCCGAGTATTCTCAACCCCATTGTTATGTGGAGGATTTTGAAAGAGAATTTTCCAAGATTTAAAATAGGAAAATGATTGTGGGCTTTTTGGTG
>JAUESI010000010.1:1113227-1125205 GCA_032275145.1 Synergus laeviventris
GGAAAAAGAGGGTGTATGCTTTACAACTTTGTCAGCAAGAGTTACGTACGTGCTTTGATAAAAATCATCTAAGATAAGATTTTCCTAATTTATTTTCCTCTCTTTTGAGACTATATAATTTTACTCGGTGCTTTTTAAAGCGAAATGCATATCTACTTTTAAAAATGTTTGTTAAAACCATACCAATAACTTTAAAATTGTTGCAGAAAAATTTCAGATCTTGCGCATAAAAACTGCGAAATCTCAATGAAATGATCGTTTATTTCTTTCCTAATATTCTAATTGAGTTGCTTTTATAATTCATGTTAATAATACTGTCCTTTAAAAACGAGGTGACATTTGGCACTCATAGTCTTGAATCTTGAATCTCTAATTCTTTGACGATGATCTTGTTAAGAACTTTCGATTGGTCTCGTTCTTATTTTATGATTATTATCTATCTACAAAATAAGAAAATTGATGTCAAGAGGCGGTAGAATTTTAAAATCTAAGAGTCGACGTTTTTTGTCAATTATTTCGAAACTCTAGATTTAAAATGATTTCATGTGATAAAAATGTCACGGTCGGTAAATAATCCGATGGAGGTTTTAAAAAATAAGAGTAAGAGCAACTTACTTTCTTGAGAGGGTGAACACTAATATTATTCTACTATCTTTTGGTTATTTAAGAGTTTGTATAAAAAATTGAAAAACGATACAAAAGAGGATTTGATACAATTTTGAAAAAATGTCGATCCTTGTTATTTATAAATTCTAATGAAATTCGCAAGATGATAAATCCCACTCAGGCGTCAGTTTCGAAGAAACCTTGATGTTGACCTTTGAGTTTACGAATAACTAGAAATTTTACGTATCCAAACAGTCTCAGTTCCTTCTTGATTTAACACTCGCAGATACATTGGATTAATTTCAGTCACGAGAATTATTTCTTTGTAGAGAATTTTCCACGTTTGGTGAACGAGCCCAATCGAGATGTCCTGACGTTAGAATTTGTTGCAATCAGGACACTCCATATACACAAGCTGAGTTCTCAGGCGGACTTATTTTTTCAACTGGCAGTACTGCCGCCCTCTGCCATTCATCTCGTACCTGGAAAGTAAATATTAATAAGTAGTTGTTTACACTCAAAATTTGGCTAGGAAAATTTCCTTCAGCGAAATTTCAAGCTAGACAATTTTGTTGGTCAGGGAAAGACAAAGAAAAAGTTTGGAACTTTTTATAAAATATTGAATTAAACGACGATTTCAAAGGCTATAAATTTCATGGTATTCTAAAGAATTTCAAAATTCGACTTGAAAAAATTTAGGGCACTTTGAAAGAATGATACTTCATTTACGGCTTCGTTTAGGATGAACGAAAAAAAGAAAAGAAAATGTTCTGTGTACAAGATTCAAAATTTTCTGGTGGAAAGTACTATAGAACAAATATTAGGGAATTTTAAAAGATTCTATTGAGCTTCTCTCTCTCAAAAGATTTAAAGTGATATTATATGAAATGTTTTGAAAATTTTAAATATTTTTCTGTCAGGGGAATTTGTTTGAAAGTCAGGAAGAAGTCCGGGAAATGTCAGGGAAGTTGAAAAATGAAATCTTTTGCTCCACCCTGATTTGGAACTCACCCCATATTCACTATAAAAAATGCTTTTGTTTAAGGGATGCCATGGGGGTGAGTTCCAAGAGAGCTAGAGGGATGAAACTCTTTAGGATGTATTTTATAGCATTGAGAAGACCTTTTATAAACCATCAAATATTATCCCTACGAATTAAGGAATTTCTGGTGATTCTTTTAGGTGAAAGGGATGATATTTCTACAGGTTTTATTGAATGTTTAGAAATTTTAAAGGCAGGACATCTTTTAACAGGAAGTGTAGTAAAATTCATTAGAGCTTAAGAATTCAAAGAAGAATTTAAAAATGAATGAATGATAATAATCTGAAAAGGTTGAATAAATTCACACATACTTGTTCGACTTTGGCGAATACTCTGAGCAAGTTGAGACCAGCCAGTTTTTTTATATCTTCCTCGGACCACAAAGGGTCCTCTAGTAAAGTCGCTAGTAATTGAGGGTACCTCGAGACATCCTCCAGGCCAGTAGGAGTGCTGAAATCGAGAACAGTTGTAATTTACGTGTTGAATCGATTTCGCATGTGTAATCGTGGAGAAGATTAGTTCGGTGATAGTTACAAATTTATTCCATCGAATCCTGCTCCTATGCCGACATGATCGATTCCCGCCACCTTCCTTATGTGATTGATGTGCGCTGAAATATAACGCCACGTTAAGTAAGCCTGCACCTCCAGTTATAAATATGGGATAAGGCTGCTAGATAGGATGCAATACGTCCTGACACTTGTAATAAATTAGATCAATTTGTTCATGAAATTTGTATTGCGACATCTAACTTTGAAAATGAGAATGAAGTTTGCTTTGTTTACGATGAACGAAAATAAGGAACAAAAATTTGGAAATCGCGCTATTTCATCCCTTAATATAAAAAAATTCACGAAAATGACCCTAAATCGTTGGGTCAAAATTGTATTGCTGATGATACCTAATTGGAATCAATGCTAAAAAATACCTCAAAATGTTTCATCCCCCAATCTCATTTGGAACTCATCCCATATTCACTAAAAAATGTTTTGCTTTAAGAGATGACATGGAGGTGAGTTCCAAGAGTGCTAGAGAGATTAAACTTTTTGGGATGTTTTTTAGCATTGAGAAGACCTGTTACAAACAATAAAATTTTGACCCTAGGAATTTGAGGTTTTGAATTTTTTATGTCTAAGGG
The DNA here is from genome assembly GCA_032275145.1 of Synergus laeviventris. Taxonomy (NCBI): domain Eukaryota; kingdom Metazoa; phylum Arthropoda; class Insecta; order Hymenoptera; family Cynipidae; genus Synergus; species Synergus laeviventris. The sequence continues at coordinate 1,116,014 of JAUESI010000010.1, forward strand.
ATGATTTTACATGGTATTTTTAACAATTTCAAAACATTTAAATATTGAATTCATGAAATCAAAAGTTGAAGCACAACGGCTTGTATTAATTCTGAACTTATATTTCAGAAAAATGAAATGAAGGATTAAGTTTTCTTAATTGATGTAAGAGTCTTATCTAGAATATACGGTAATGAAAAACCAACTTACCAATTACGTCCTTAATTGTTGCTGTGTTATTACACGTTATGAAATACGTATAAAAGGGAATCATAGCTACGCCTCCATTTTTTGCCTATAAAGAATATTAAACCATGAAATATTTAATGGAGTGAAACCTTATTATAAGAAAATTTTAATTACAGAGTAAAATCGCTGGTATTATTGTTTAAATACTTTTATACCTACGTCGCTTTAAGCATTTTTAATTGTCAAAAATTGGAGAAACGAATACATATAGTAAATAATGTTTCAAATGTTCTTATAAAACCTATAAAAAAAACGTCCTCATCGTTGAAAGTATGTTTAATATTTTAATTTGATTAAAATCTCTCCTTTGTTGGATTATCATCGCACAGACTCCTATGTAAACTGACATTCTTTATTCTCTTTCGTGATTTAATCTTTATCATGTTGAGCATGTTGGAAGCTTTAATCCGCGACTTTAAGCACAATTTTTCTCTTGCTCATGAAAAATCGAGCGAGCAGACAAGTCCGCTGAACGAAGACCATCGGATAGACTTGATCTCCATAGAGTTAATTGGAACAGAAGGATGACACGGTTAATAATAGATCTATTATCGTGCCCTGCACAGCATCGACATAATTAAGAGGTTATCGGATGTTCTGTGAAACTCATATTTTACGTTTTTTTAGATAGCTATTTACATTTACCTTACTTATATTCCACTTTATAATATTTGTGAATTTGACCTTTATTTAAGGACTTTTCTAAATATCAAAAAATATATTAATTTCTTTGCAAACAATAGTTTTCTATTCTTACGTCAACTTTGAATATTATACTAGGAGGTAGCAACTATAATAATAATAATAACTATTTGACAGGCATCTAAGATATTCAGTTTAGGTATCTGGATATTCTGCCTAAATATCAAAGATACTGAGATAGGTGATCATTGGTCACAGACAAACTATCTAAGATATTCTTTTTGTTGGAATAACCAAAAAATTATCTCCACTGCCCCTAAGTCAAAGTTTCTCATGCATTTAGCAAAGCAAAAAGTACCGTCAGTTTTCAAATGCAAGTAATTTTTTTAGATTTCATCTGAACTTTTTAACTTAGAGCAATTACGATCTTTAGACTATGTTGAAAAAATATATCTAAACGAAATTTTTTTTTTTTAAATTTACAAAATGCCGGACCCCTAAATTTGAACTAAAATTACAATTTCCACAATTAATAATAAAATCTCGTCAAATTCTTACAAAAGGCAGATGTATTTATTAGAAAGCTCATGATGGCAATCAAAACTGAAAATTTTGAAAAAATTAAAGATCCTGATAACAACTTTTGAGGTGTCAATTAAAAGGCTGAATTATTGTAATGAAATATATTTCGTAATGTAGGAAAGTCAAAATTTTGAAAAATTCAGGATATGGCGCTTTATGAAATATTTAAAAACTCGTATTTTCTATACTTTTCGTCCAAATAACTTCAAATTTTGAAGAAAAATCAATTGTATTGTTCCAAAGGGTATGGTTGGAAGTAGATCTCGAAATTTTCACCAAATTGAGTACTTCATAATACTATATATATTGTATATAAATGTTAAGTTTGAATTTCCATTTTTCTCCGTGCACCATTAATCGCGAAAACCAGGAGATGGAGAGTTTGTTTAATCGACTTGCAGGGTTAATTTTAGTTTCTTAAAATTAAAAGAATTTTCTCAGGTTACGGGATAGTTCCACTTGACGAAATCGTTTTAAAGTGGTCGAAACTTTCGACCGGTTTTGTACGTTTTGCACGTTTGGATCGTTCGGGGTTGGATGTGGAAAGTAGAGTATGGTTTTCTATCCTGGGAACAAGGAATATATATATATATACCTATATATATATATATATGCTGCTCATTGCGATAGTGAATAGTGGCTGTTGGTCGAACACTAAAGTGCAATGCATTATATGTGCGACTTCGCGAGGTGGTACTCTGATCCCATTTCGCGCACAGTGATATAGGGCGCGCCATTTTTTCCGCCTTTTTCATCTTCTCTTTCTTTTTCCCCTCTTTCCCGCCTGCAGACTCTTCATTTCGATTTTCCTCTAAAACCCCGATTCACAGCCTTCCATTTGCTAATTGACCCCGAGTTGTCGAACCTTGCATTTTACATCACCACGGCCTCTCAATTTATCTACGGAATCATGTTACATGGATGCTTTTGTAAAAATAATGATATTTGTTTTATAGCCTCCTTCAGATAAATTTTTTGGAATTCTTTCGATTATTTGAAATTCTTTTAAATATTTTCTTTCATTCTACATTTACGTTGAATTCTTTTCAGTTAATTTAAATTCTTCGGAATCTTTTGTCATTCACATGTAATTCTTTTTGCTTCCTCATATAAAGGAAATTTTTCTGATGTATGTATGTATGTATGTATTTATGTATTTATGTATGTATGTATATATGGTGGATGGATGGGTGTTGCTACCATAGCTTAAAGGCAGTTGTAGATAAATTGATGCAATTTGTAGGGCTTACTTTGCACAAGATTCCTTTTGCAAATTCAGCATAATGAGGAAGCAAAGTGTTCAAAAAAGGAGCACAAACAAGATCGAATTCACATCTGGTTTTTTGAGATGAAGGGAAGTGCTTCGCAAAATTCATCAATCTGTTTGTTATGCCGGGCATATAATATACCCCATTAATTTTGAAAAATATTGAAAAATATATCTTATACTTTTATTTATGCTTATATAGTTAAAAATCACTCTACATTCGCTATCCCCCCTTTCCCCGACATTTATAGAAAGAGATTCACGGTTATTTATTCTGAGGTCGTATGGGAAATTGAAGAGAAGTGAAACATGGTTGAAAGTGCTTTTAGCACAGCTATAAGATTGAAGATTTCTATTGCAATAGTTTTACCTAGTTCGCCATAAATCTCGTGAAAGGCAGCTACTACTTTCTAATATATCCGATGTCAAAGAACTGACAAACCTAAAAACGTTTTTGTTCACTGAAAACTGGATGAAAAGTAAGAATGAAAAAAGGAAGAATACGCGTATAGTTCCGAGACTTCTCATTTATTTTTGAAACCTTTGACGCAGCTCTTTAATTCTTTGATTATTGAATTTTTACGAAATTCAACTACTTTTTTAAAATGTTTTCTTATATATCTACTAGGGTTGCGGATCGATTTTGTTTTGTTTTGTTTTATATTGCTTGAAAAATCTGAATAGAGAATAAGAAACTCCAGTTTTTTTTATTGTGTCCACGACCGACGACTTATTTTTTACTTGGTAACTTACCAGATTTCTGAGCACGTCGTCCGGCACGTTCCTCGTGGAATTACAGAGTGCTCTCGCAGCGCTGTGCGAGAAAATCACCGGCGCTCTTGTCGTCTGCAGGGCTGCTCTCATCGTTCTTGTTGAAACGTGAGACAGGTCTACCAGCATCCCAAGCCTGTTTAGTTCTCTAACGACGGCCTGTAAATTCACATCATTTGTCAGTGTACTCAGCTCGGTTATTATTGCACGCATAATATCTTCTAGGAGTCTTAAACATAACTTTGAAACTACAAATTTGAGATTAAAATGACACATTTCAGAAAAGCGAGCAGAACAGATGATAATCACATGAGTCTAGTTGAGCACAGAGAAAATAAATAAGGCACTTATAAAAGCGACCCTAGAATCCCCAGGAGGCGCGTCACGCTGTCACTGGTGTGACAGTTTTTCAGTTTTCCCATATAAGGAAAACTCGTCAATACCCTATCAAGATTTAAAAACTATTCTGGATTCATTATTTGCAATATTTGATTAAATTAGTTAATTTTCTGAAAACAGAAATCCTATTATAAAAAAGAGGTAATAATTGTATTACAACAAATTGTTCTAAGGCATTTTTTAAAGAATTTAAAAATAATTCTCGGGTGTTTCAACATTTTAGAGTAACTTGATTTTTTTAAAGTATTTCGAAGGATTTAAAATTATATTGAAGAATTTTAGAGAATTTTCAAAAGATTTCAATAACGATTTTAAGGAATTTAAAAGGATTTCAAGAAATTTGAAGTGATTCTAGGGAATTTCAAAGGATTTTAAGATATTTTATAAGATTTCAAAGATATTAAGATTTCCAAAAGGATTTCAGGAGAATTTAATAGATTTCTATTTATTTTAATTGATTTAAAGCTATTTAAATATACTTCAAGTGATTTTCAAGAATTTCATTTTTCAAAACATCTTAAAGGATTCCAAGAGATTTTAAAGGATTTAAAGAGATTTCAAGTTATTTTAGGGAATTTAAAGGGATTTCAAGAGATTTTGCAAAATTTCCAATATATAAAGGTTTCCTACCGGATTTTAAGAGACTTTAAGTGCGATTTCAAGACATTTCAAGTGATCTTGAAGAATTTTTAAAGAATTTAAAAAAAATCCAACATAGTTTTTCGTAAACTTGTAAATTTTTTGAAATCTCTCGAAGTCAGTGAATTTACTTGAATTTGAATTGAATGAATTTGAAGCCATTTGTATTCACTTGAAGCCTCTTGAATTCACTAGAATTTTCTTGAAATCTCCTGAAGTGCGTGAAATCTTCTGGAGTCATTGAAATATACTGAAATATCTTGAAATCAGACGTAGGTGTACGGCGAGTTGTCAACTCCTCGCATTAGAGTGAAAAATAATTTTATTCATAATCCGCTATAAGATGATGAATGAAATCGTCTGTTGGTTCAAAATAATGGACCTTGATTAAGAATGATAAATTAGGCCGATCATTTTTGAAAATTTAAAAAAATATTCTGATGCTTCTGCTCTTTACATACATATGTTATATCCATTATGAACATTAATGGGCACTTGAGAGAAAAAAGATGCGAATTATATTGATCGTTGTTGTTTTTGTATGCAGCATTGTGGGTATGAATTATCATGTTTGAGATACGAACGACCCGTTATATAGAAAGGTTGAACAAAAAAGAGTAAAAAAAAACGGCGATATAAACGGCACGTCGATACGAATGGTAGGACAATGGCCGCGTATCTAGCTGTGTACGCCTAACGAATGTTCTGTTCGCTTTTTACATACGTGTCATCACACTGATGCTAGTTCTGAATGCTTCGGCAAAAAATGGGAGAAAAGAAGGTACGATTATTAAAATCACAAAAGCTAACTTAAAGTTTCAATTGCACCATGAATTCCACGGAAATTGTGATCCGCAAAATCTCCTCACTTTATATATTTTTTAAATTCTTAAAGTTACTGCAAACTATTTTTTAGATACGAAAAGTCAATACATTTGTTTAACAGATGTGGGGAGTTTTCCGTGAAAATTATTTGATTAGAGATTCCCTGAGCCCCGGGGAATATCCGCTCCAAACGTATTTAAATTTTGTTTACTCTTCGTAAACCGAAATTAGGTATCAAAACATTACATGCACTGAACCGCGTTCCCTGAAGTTATATTTCCTTTGAATTTTGCATTAATTAACATTTGATGGAAATTCGCATAGTTTGCATCACAGTTTGTTTATATGACAGCTTACTTTAAGCCCTTTTTAGACTTAAAATTAATCTCAAGCCTATTTCATTTTTTTCTTAAGGGCTGTGTCCGTAAGTATATTTTTTAGTTTTTTTAATCTTAAAATATGACTTCTTTATCTCAAAATAAGACCTATTTCTATATTTATTCTACTAAGTAGTACTAAAAAGATTTCAAGAAATTTAAACTGATTCTAAAGAATTGAAAAGGGTTAACAAATTTTACACGATTTCAGGTGATTTTAAGGAATTCGAGAGAATTTCTAGAGATTACAGAACTTTAAAAGAATTTCAAAAGAATTCGAATGAATTTCAAGATTTTCAAGTATATTAAGTATCTCATGGGATTTTAAAGAGATTGCAAAAAAGTCAAAAAAGTTTCATGATTTTAAAACAAAAAATGTATCTACTGAAATTTGTTGAAATCCCTTGACACGATTTGAAATCTTTAGAAATCTTTTTAAGTCTAGTTATTAAAAATTATGAAAAAAATATAATCATAAAATGTAGTGTAATAATAATTTTTCATGGAAATCATAACCATGAAAATATAATCATCTCTTATCTTTTCATAAATAATTAAGTGCTCAATTTAGGGAACTCCCTATTTTTACCCGATATTTGGTTTTGCGCTCTGTTTCATTATCAACGCAATATCTCAGTTTTATTACATAATTTTATGATGAGAATACCAATCTAACATTGATATTAATGACTACTATTCTATCGATGTCTCATAAATGCCTAATTATATAAAAATATTTTTATTGAACCCTATGTTAAGTGGGGCTCAATGGGGCAATTTCTGCACCAGCCTAGCCATTATTCCAATTGATTTTGAATTTTAAATCGAGTTTCTCATCCTCATATTTGGAAACCTCTGGAAAAAATATATGACACACAGAATTCTTATCAAATATATACATATACTGTGTATATATGTATAAAAAAGAATAATTTACTAAAGAGAAATTGGCACAGGGATTCAGTTAAAATTGCCTTTAGTATACGTGCCGCGTTTGCCACATAGCATAATATGTATATTTATGTAAGTTACATGCTTTGCTTTAGGTATATATGTGCATATAATATATATACTATACAACACCATCAAAGAGACACGCATAAAGCGGTTTATAGCAAATACAGTGTACGTAAAAGCCAGATGGAAATGCGGTAAGACGACCAGAAGGTTCGTCGATGTTTTCGATTTTGCAATAACAGTTTTGGAAGAACGATGCTTCGAAGTAATACAATATAAGCTCGGAGACTGCGAGAGATTTTGCAGGACTGTGAGATGTCGCTACGAATACTTGATATACGCTCCTATTTTCATTGCCTTTTTTTTAACCGTATGTCATATCGAAATTTCTTAAATTTAGCGACCATACGTGCCTACTCGATGGTTTCGGTGCTCCATTTGCTTTTTTTCAATTTCAGAATGTTCAATAACGTCGCGGCGGTATGTATTTGGATAGCTTTGTGCATCCACCGGACGCTTACGGAATATTTTATTTACGGTCTTGTTTTTCTCACCTTCCGGACTTTACGTGATGGAAACCTTCAAGTCGGGTGGAATTGTGAACTTAACTGAGACGTATTGCTCGTATTTTAAGCGGTGACATGTTTATTGAAATTACTCACGCATATTCTGCATAATTCAGTTTATAAATTATTGAGATGTAATTATAAAGACTGATAATAATAAGGCTCATTATATAATATAAGACTTACCTTTCCAAATTCACTGAGACCCGGTGCCGTGCCTTCAGTGTGGTTCGTTTCACCCAGCGAACAGACTGCCCTGCCGGGAAAATATTTGTTAGAGAAATATTGAATAATTTTCATATATTAACAGTAGAACTGAAAGAAGATTGGCGAACGTTTATTGACATTTGACTATGATTTAAGGCAATATAGGCAACTAAGAAAACATTTTCAAAGAGATTTCCCTAGGGAGAAATATGATTTCGCTAAATTCACTATTTTTTAACATTGGGATAAGTGAAAGATAAGCTACATAAAGCTCTGTAGCTGAATTCAATAAAGTTCCTTACATGTGTATTTTTCTACTTTGTTATGTATGCACATCGTTCGCTTATTTCATTTTGACTCGATCGATTTTCTCGGTGATTTACTTCTGAAGAGATATCAATCGTCTTGATGCTCTAACTTATTTATTCTACCAATGCAATTAAAGTTGATATCTTCATCTTATAATGTAGAATTAAAACATTAAATTCGTACAAATTCTATAGTATAGACAGACCGGTCCCTTATATTTTATATTGACCCCTGTGTGTGTGTGTATTCCTAATGTTCCATATTTTCAAGAGTGCCGTATTCTGGGAATTTGTTACCTCTTCACCTTTGTTCAATAAATGATTGACATTGGTATTATTGATCAATTCCGAGTCATTTCTAGTTTGACAAAACTTTTCCGGATAATTAAAATAATAGGAAATTCAATCTTTTTAAAGCTGAAAATATTTTCATTTGATACTTGCAATTTTTTATAATCCTTTGAATTCGATCTTTTAAAATCCGTTAAAATACTTTTAAACTCTTTCAAATTCCTTAAAAATACTTAAAATCACTTAAAATCTCTTGAAATTTTTGAAATCCTCTAAATTGCTTTAAAGTTCTTAAACTCGCCTTCGTTTAAATTCCCTTCAAATTCTTTTAAATCATTAAAAATTTGAAAATCACTGGAAACCACTTGATTACCTTGACATTTTTTTAAATCAAGTAAAAATTCTTAGAATCTTTTTAATTTCATCAATTGAAATATTATAGTTTAAAATTTGAGATTATTCTCTAATATAAACGAAAAAAAAAGGATCCTGTGTACTCTATACTTTTTTTCGCATAAGGACTGTGAGGTCTGCATAGACTAGTATTTTATTTTCGAGGCATAAAATCAATATAAAAATTGATATCATCTTTCAGTGAGATGCCAGAAAGTTTTTGTAAATTCTCTGCAGGATAGAATACTACTTGGCGGGAGGAAACCACAGAAAATTCAATCGCAGGAGCAATCTCGTTTCTAGAAGATGGAGCCAGGAAGCATTAGGCCTCGAGAACACGTTCGAAAGCAATTCCGATATTGTCCTAATAAAAGCTCCAGTCGCTATGCTAACCGTAGGGGATTGACCCTGACTTTTATGACATCACTATCGGCTGAGATGCGACTACTCCTACTACCCACTACTATTTACTATTAGGTAGTAGGTAGACCCCTATGTACGATTGTAGAGAAAAGCAGGCGCAGAACTACGTTACATCAGGGTAGGCGCATATATTGGCAAAGAAATCCTTTCTTGTTTACAACCGCGCAATGTCTGCGCGTCGAGGGACGCGTAACCTCGGCGAGGATTGAAAACCACAAGAAAGGCACACGAGTTAGGCTCCTTTGTAGTAGTCCAGTAGGGAATGTAGCTACAGGTATAGGTTGTGTAGGTGAATGTATTTTAGACTGTGTTGTACC
>JAUESI010000010.1:1126554-1138579 GCA_032275145.1 Synergus laeviventris
TTTCAAGTATTAATGCACTGTTTTCAGATTTCTTTCAAATATTACTATCAAATAATGATGAGTAATACAAAAGAAAGTTTCATCCCCATTTCGATCCCAGAAGACTGCTTAATTTCACCTCCAAATTTGTTATAAGACAAAAATCTCGAAAAAAATGTCCAAGTCGTCCGGTGAAGATCTGGAAAGAAATCTATGTACCAGAAGTTTTCAACGTTCAAATGAACGAAATATTTTTTTCCAATTCTATTTTATCCAGACACATTGTTCCAACTAATAATAACAATAGGCATTACGAATTTCTTTCATACAGAATTATTTTCAATACAAATGAATCAATACTTTGAAACTGTTTCTAGTTTAAAATACAATACAAAAATTCGTTCATCTGAACGTTCAGAATTTTTTAGTAATAAAAAATCTGACAATAGAGAATTTAGAAGATACGAGTACTTGGATTTTTTATTTAATTTTTTCGTTTTTTTTTTGAGACTGTAAAACTTCTTATTGTGATAGATCTCGAGAGTTTTGAATTGTTTTAGATACCATTGAATATGTTTTCTCATTATTTTGAATTAATTTCAATTCATTTGAATCCTCTATCCGGAATTCAATAATTATTACTTAACTAATAATGTATCTTTATTCCAGATATCCAAGATGACTAATGTTCGGTTTATCGACCTGAGGCCACGTTTTTGCAGAGCAAAGAAAGGTAAGAAACTGATAATCTATTGAAAAGCATTATTTTGGTTAGGCACTGTTGATAAAGTTCTTTCTCTATAGAATTTAAACATTAAAATAATGAATAACACCGATACATAATTTTTACGTCATGCCAGTATAACTTTATTTATTGATGTGAGTAAGGAACTGATATTTTCTACGTTTGACGCATACTGATTGGGGCGTTGATAGAACCCATCAAACTTCTTTCATTCCGAAAGTTATTTCAAGTTAAATGATCCGCTCAAAAGAAACTCATGGCAAAAGTTTTGTGTAAACTTGCCTAAATTTTTTAACAGGTCCATTTAATTAAATGCATCAACTTTTCAAAATAACTCATTGGCTTGATTCTTTCTTCCACGAAATGATACTTTCGCTAGGTAATGGGAAGTTAACTCTTGAGGGGTCACAGAATGAGTGACGCGAAAAAAAATCAGTGGAGCACGATATCAATTAGGGGATTCCCCTATTCGAAACAAAAATGTGAATTCTTGATATACAAAAGTCTCACAAAGAAATCTACTCACCAGGAAGTATCACAGGCGTGTGTAAGGGTGAGGTAACGGGCCCCCAAACCATAAAATGTCCTGAGCACTCCTAGAGAATTCCCGAGGGAATGGCCACCCTCCACCCCGATCAGACTAGCAATTTTACCCTCGCGGTGAGCCTCGATCAAACCTAAACACAGCAAATGACAAAAGATTAGGCAACGGAAAATTTGTTGTACATTTAAGTGTCCTTAATTTACATTTTTCAATCACTTTCTTTAGTGTTTGTTCTGCAACCGCTTTTACTAATTTTCTCATCCCTTCTATTTCAATTCCTTGGCATCGCTTTCGGATTGTTTTATTCCTTTCGCAACCTCATTTTCATACCCTACTTTGCAAGTTGTAAGCTTATGGAAACAACTGAAACGGAAATCTTATCGCAAAAGCTACTACAACTTTTCTAACTCGCCGACGAATATTATAGGTACTATATGACAAGTGTACTATCCTCGCAAATGTTTCTCTTCTCTCATACCACTCACTGTTTATTTTGAAATGGCGGTGCAGATCTAGAACATTTTTTTTTTGAAATTCTGATTTTTGATATTTTCGAAAAATCTAGCACAATTCAGCACAAATTTTGTTTTTTTGAAAAAATCAAGTTGGCGGTGCCAACTTCCCGGGCATTTGGAGAAGAAAAGGAAATATTTGCTAGGATCGAAAGATTTAGTATGGAACTATATTTTAACAAATGGGCAACTGCAGCTGCCTATTGTTCTCATCGGCTTACGCAGGAATTCTTGCCTTCAGCTATAAATGGGGCTGAGGAAATCGTACATCAATTCATACGTTCCTTTCTGCAGTGACTTCGGAAATATCTGATATCTCCTGAAATATCTGAAGTCACTTGAAGACGCTTCAATTCTCCTGAAATCACTTAAAATATCTCGAAGTCATTGAATTCTTCTGAAATATCGAAACCTGAAGACACCTCAAAGTCTTAGAATTATCTACAGTCACTTAAAATCCTTTAAAATTCTCTAAAGTTATTTATAATAATTTTAAATCCCTTGACATATTAAATGTCTGTAAAATCATTTAAGATAACTTAAAATCTTTGAAATCCTTTGAAATATCTTACTATAATCACTTACGATAACTTAAAAACACTCAAAATCTCTTGAAGTGGCTTAAAATATATTAAAATCTTTTGAAACCCCTTAAAATTTCTGAAAAGTCTCTTAAATCCTTTAAAATCACTCAAGTTCCTTTAAAATCTCCTAAAATTCCTAAAAATAATTAAACATCACTTCAAGTGAATTCAAATGACTAGTAACTTTAATCCAGTGAAATCTCGTTCACTTCAGTTGTCTTTAATGGAATTCATATAAAATCATATGAATTCATATGAAATCAAGAGAATTCACTGAAAATCGCTGGAATTTTCTTGAAATTTCCTGAACTCAGTGAAATATTCTAAAGTCATTGCAAAATCCTGAAATATCTTCAAATCACAAATAGGTGTACATTGGTTGAGTTGTCAACCCATCGTCGCAGTACGTTAAAAATTCAATAACTATTTTACTTCAAATATAGTTATGACGATTTAATTAAATTTCCACTCTTACCTTTCACACTAGTAACCATTGTTAGATGTTGAGCATTCATTTCCGCAAGTCTGCGAATCACATCAATTTGTTCCAAGGAAAGCTGAACTGCGTTTAGTTGTGCTGCTCCACATGGCACATATGCCGACCAAAACTGTAAAGAATATATCATAAATTTTAGAAGACATTATAATGCACAAACTAGGAATTTTTAAAACTAATATTTTTAAAATATCGTTTCATGGTATAGTGAATCATGCAGCTGACATGTCGAGGTCGGTTATATATTCACTTCGATATTCAAACTCCATGATTTCAGTGTTCGATCTAAATTATTCAGTTTATCTTCTAATAACCAACGTTGCCATATCTTTTTTATATATATTTTTTTAAAGTCCAAATTGAATTTCGCGCAGTAGCTAGAGTAGTTGAGTATGACTATCGTCAGAAGATTAGCATAATATCGTTGGCGCGAAGCGAGCGAGGGGAATCAGGGATGCCAATCGTGTTAGGCAGGAGCCAAAATTCAATATTTACGCTAGCGCAGAAACTTTAGGTAATTAGACCACCAGGTAATTGGTCTTCAAAGCCTCTGTGAACACACACATGACCAATAATACTACATGCTTTGCACAGGGGCTTCCTACTCATTGTTCATATAAGTCACTTTAGTCTGTTTATTACAGTTCTATCCTCGCAAGCTTATGACGAAAGTGAGACGAGAATAGTAAGCGTGATTCTTAATTAAGAAATTGTTCTAGAATGCCAGCGATGATTTCTTTTTCTACTCATTTGGAGTACAATATGATGGATTATAACATTTCAAATGAAAGATTTAATACGTTTGATATCTCAACAAAAGGCATTCATTTGGATTTTACTGAAGATTTATTAAAATTTAATCGATTGGAAATGGAAGTGTGATTAATACGTATATAGAAGCGAACAAACAAAAGTCGTGTTTGAGCGTTGATCAAGTCATGTAGAAAAATTTGAGATAGTGACTCAATTTCACTTTACACCGAGAAAAAAAATCTGTTAATTTTACAGAAAACGTCAGTTCACAATTTTCTGTAAAGTTTACAGAAATTTCCGGTAAATCGTACCTGATTTTCTGTAAACAATATAGTTTAGCAGCTCTTTTTTCTCCGTGTAATAAATTGTTAAATGCAGTTGTTGTTGGATTTCATTAAAAATGTTTTATGGATAAAAAAATATGTGTAATAATGTCCTATGCTTATTTCAGCGAGATCTGTATCTTTAGATTATATTATTATACCTAGTATAAAGCAAATGTGGTCTGCGGTACATAATAGCACTCTAAGCTTTGTAAAACCAAAGATTTAGATGCACCAACGTCAGGACACATTATTCACATCCATTAATTCAACTTGGACTATGCAAATCCACCAGTTGCTAACGTGTTATTCAAGATGTGTTTATTACCAACTATTTGTGCAAGGAATATAGGTTTATACATTTCTTTGACCTTTTTATTGGATATTTTAACCCGTTTTGAGGGTCGAGTTAATAGAAATATTTTTAAATGAAAAATGAATAGAAATGTTGAGTAGTTCTGTCAATTCCAGAAACCCTTGGAATTGTTGTTTAAAATTCGATAGAGTTTCTTTCCGCATTGTGTCATACGCCATAATTCACTCTCTTGAAATATTCGTCGGCACCCGTTTCTGAAACTTTTGGCACTGCGGGAGAATTTTTGTTCGTTCTTTTGCCTGAAAGTACTGCAGCTTTTCTTGAGATGAGCTTTTTCAAGAAAGCACACTGCGGAGAAAGTGATGACTGACAAACTTAAGCTAGTGTAACGAAAAGAAGAACGAAAAGAATATTTAGGAAACTTTCAAATCGTTTTTTAAATTGCGTGAGAGAAGAAAACGGTGGTTTTATTTTTGGTCAACCACACGGAGAAAACTGGATATTTAACGTTAATTATACTCTCTAAATCTGAATTAGTTAAATTTTAATAATTAATGAGAGTTTCTTACTAATTCAAATGGTGTTTACTTTAAATTCTTGAAAAGTTACTAGTTCCATTAGTAACAAGGATAGACTAAATGCTTAAAAATTTCATGAAATTTTTTAAATTATTCAATAATCTTTTAAATTACCTTAAAACCCCTGACAAATTCAATAGTCAAATGTAAGGCTACTAATTTACTTACAATTAGTCAAATTCTTACTAATTCAGATTGAGAGAGTATCTTGGATAGTGAAATGTGTGACATCCATCTAAGGCATTTAACTTAAATATCTAAATTTGAATAATGAGATAATCACGTTGAATCCCTATACCACATTTAAGATGAATATCTCGATATTTATGGGATGAATATATTTGTAATTAAATTTTTTGAGTATCTAGATGCTAAGTTTGATGATTTATATTATTCGCAAATGCCAGTGATTAAAACGAAGCTGCTTATCATAACTAATTAACGATGAGTTACTTTTATTTCAAAAAATCTGTGCAATATCTCACCTTCCGAGAATCTTTTATTGCCAGCAAATTGCTTATTTACTCTGAAATAATGAATGAATCACCTAAGTGACCTATGTAAAGTGTATTTACTTTTTCGCTTTTTCCCCAAGGTAGCAGACGTTCAGTTTGCGCGGGTCAGAGAAAATGCCATCAAAATTCAAACTGAACTGAAAATTTAATTTAATTTGCGAGTGGCTTTACTTGCTCGATTTACCACAGTATTCAATTTAACACGAAGCTAACTACGGCGAAGGTGCGCAGCGGTAATGGATAATAATGAAAATACAAAAATCCAATTTAGCATCCAGCATAAGAAGCAGTATTTCCTCTAGCCTTGAGATTGCGATTCGATAATTTAATTACGATCCCGAAGAGGTCGCAATAGGAATTTCAAATCGGTCTCGCCGTGTGTTTCTGGCACGCCAAGTTCGTCCTTTGTTATTTTTAGTAGAATTTGCATTTTAGGGACCCCCGCCCCTCCTTTTTTTCATTCTCCCCTACTTCCATTTATTTGTCGAGATTCTAATCAACTTTAAATACACCGGAATACAATGTACTGGAGATTTTTTGTCGTATCTCGGTTCAGACGAAAGTCTATGGATTGATCCAGTTTATTAACGAAGCGCAAAGTAGGCGAAAGAATATTTATTTTTGACATTTGTGCTAACATGTTATTTTTTTCGCATAGCATATATATATAGATTTTATAGTTTATTTAGCAGATTTTAAAATTTTTTCAAGAATTTCAAAGAATTATAAAATATTTCTAGTCATTCTTTGAGATACTCAGGGCTTCGAATGATTTGAAGAGGTTTCTAGAAATTTAAAGGGATTAAAAGATATGTTTATGATATTTAAAAAATGTTATTTGATGAAATTTTGAGAGATTTTTAAGAAAGTTTAGGGAATTCAAAGGATTTTAAGATATTTTGAAGTTTCTTGTAGAATTTTGAAGGATTCTAAAAAGCTTGTATTATAAGAATTTGAAGAAATTATGATATTTTCAAAAGTTCCTCGTGGAATTTCAAAAGATTTCTTGAGATTTTAATGATTTTTAAAATGATTTTACGAGGAATTAAAAAAATTTTTACATTTTTAATACTTTTTTTTGAAAGTCAGGGAAAAGTCAGAGAAATTGAAAAATTGAATCTTGTTGCTGCCACCCTGTTGTTTTACAAACTCTTCTACAAAACTCGTTTACAAAATGTTTATTTGACTTCTTGGTAGAGAAAAACGTTGAAAAAGATCGAACTTTAATAGATTTCTGTTTCTTTGGAAAAAACTTTGAAACTAGGTAGAGTCTGAGGATTTGAAAAAATGTGGCAAGTTGACTTGAGTGAAATGGAACCGATTTTCCAGCGGCTGAAGAAACTTATTAACAGGTTTTTGTTTTTGATTTCAATTGTACTTTCTGGAGAAGTTAAAACTGCTGAATAAACTTTTCGCATTTGAATATATAAGTTCCTTCGAATTTAGATTAAAAATAGGATATGCAAATTATTCGTAGAAGTAAAGTGGTCGTTTTTCAATAAGAATAAAACGTGTTTCATGAATGCGTAACGAGTCATTGGTCACGTCGAAAAGTTAGATGCATGAAATTTTTCTGCTCAGATGTAAATTAGAATCCTATGCACCATCCTATATTTCGACAGCACGGAAGCTGCAGCGATGCTTTAAACCGTGAAAAACATTTTTGTCCGTTCCGCATCATGAGTCGATTGCATTATAAAGCTGATAGTAGTGCGGAACGAGAATCTATCACATAAGCTGCAGGCAACAAACAAAAGCTCCTTGCTGGTTTGAAAATTTAATTATTTAATTTATATTAATTAAGGGTTCAAGTTCTGCATGTAACGCAGAGTGTTCGCTATACACACTTCATTTTACACATATCCCCTTACTTCTTCATGATTAAATTTCAAATTTTAAATTATTAGAATTATTATTTCATTGAAATTTTAAAGGACCAATCACCTGATCAATTGAGGGGTCAATAAGGTATTATCTCACACGAGGGCCAATAATAATGATATTAAATATTTGCAATAGTGACATTTTATTTTTAATGATCATTGAACATGTTTGGATTGCTCGTCTAAGTCCGCTAGAGATTCAGAATCTCTATGTTAAGGGTCCTCTCGGGGATAGCATGACACAGGCAAACCAATTTTCGAACAGGATCAATGACGATACCATAATTAGGAGCTCTCTGCAGAGCCATTAACTTAGCTTCGAGTAGGCATACTGCTTGCGCTGTAATAAGCAATATATACACGTGCACTATCACTTGTGTGCGAGAGCATTAGAAGTCTCTGGTCTAAGGATTAAGCTCGAGTCCATGAGTGTAAGTACAATGTGAACCCTGTGAAACTCTCATTCAAGATCAGGGCACGTAAGGGTCGTACTCAACACTCCCAACACTTCGTTTTCCATCCGCAATCTCAACATAACCAATCATTGATAATTGCATTTAGTATTCACGTTAAATTTCCCTTTACTGAGATCATTTTTGAAACTGGATGTTTAATATAAATATTCTATATGATGAAAATGTAAGAAAAAAATGGCCAAAATTAAAATTTGTTCGTTTTCTTTGAATTTTCGAAATCTTGTACGATGAGTTCACAATTCACAGTCTCATAATTAATCCTTTCTTGAATGTTTTCTTTTTGAAACTGGGATTAGGAATGGTAAGGGCATTGGATGGATATTGGCTTTCATGATTATTGATTTAATGCCAAATGCACGTGAATCTGATCAACATCTTCCGTCCCGGTATTTAGTTTCTATGTGGGTAAATCATGTTCAACTGAATCAATTCGACGTATCCAAAATCTGAAGAACGTATTTGGTACGGTTGAATGGTTGAATATACATATGTAGCGATTTCCCCTATAGCTAGAGCCAATTCCTGATGCGACGTCATTGGAGCAAGTTACTCTCGTTTTTGAGATTAGGACAAAGTTCACGCCATTATGTATTCAGCGTCTATACACATGCCCGATATCTGCAACTTAGAAGTTACTTAGGCAACTTCCTGTTCGAGTGTTTCAACTATTTAGACTTTGAAATAGCCATTCAAGATTCTCACAAATGAACGTTTGGGAAGGAAAAAATTTGCCTTTTAATTCGCAAATTAGTTACATCCTGATCCGGCACAATAGACAATTTAGCAATCTGGAAAAGGAATTTTGGGAGATAAACGGCCCCGGTGGATGGCTTTCCGATAAAGGGAAGTTATCTGTCTATCTACTGATTGCCAATATCTTACCAAGATGGCGAACGAACCGTACAAAAAAAAGGATCTCTCGGCAGGATAAGAGTTAGTACTCACTTGTTGACCCGCTTTGGAGGTCGTAACTTATCTAAGTTGCAACTGCACTAAGCCATATGGTCTCCTGTCCATTGCAAACTATACCTTCGTTCACCGAATTTATCTTTAAGGGAGTGTCTACAGAGAGAGAGAGAGAGACAACTCAAACATTATCTACGATCGAGTCTATAGAATAATATAGCATGAGACGTTTCAGATAAGCCTTTGTGATGTTGTCCTCTTTGATCAGTTCTCTGACAGATTTCGGATTCCACCATCGACATTTCCGGAAAGTAGGTCTTGGCACCTAATTGGCAGGCTATACGTCAAGACCATACTTATTACTCATAAGTATCTTTACTCTTCAATCTTCTTGCAGCTTTCTCAAGATAAGCAGTTATCCAATTTCTTAAAACTCTCGAATATATTATAATTAAAACTATTGTCGAAGAATAAAGAAAGGCAGGATATACTCTTCGCTTTCCGATGGGATGTTGGAGATTACTGATAAGTATAAGTAGGAGTACAAAGTTAAACGAGAGCATCGGTGAAGTTGTGTGCAATGTGCATACCTTAAGCACACTTTGGATAATTAGCTTTGACTTGGGGAAAGAATTTTTTTGATTTTTGAGATTATTACATGCGGAGGTTCATTGGGAGTTTTGAAGTAGTTTTAGATGAATTTTTGGAACTCACCTGTGCTCCTACTAGTCCAGCACGTAACCTCGGTATGTCCGTGTGGCTCCAGTCGGATCTGGCCCAAGGGTCAACTCTTCCCAAGTCGCTGCTAAGGTTCACTTCGCCCAGTTGATTATGTACGAACTTTCTGACATTCCAGGGCAAATCATTGTGCCTGTTGTAATAAAAAAGATTATTCAGATTTGACAAGTTCAACTTTTATAAGTTCAAGTTTTATATTATATTGACCGCGGAAAACTGTAATTTCCACCAAAAGCGATTTAGAAAATATTGATTTTTCTATAAAAGAGAGCGAACAATTTAATGATCATTACCCGTCGATCAGAGGCACTTCAGTAAGAATCCTCCTAATCACGTCCAGCCTCTGCTGGTGCGTGACAGGGGCAGATTGGAGTAATAACGGCAGACATAGTCCTCCGAGGAGCAACGCTGCTACCAAAAGCAAGATAGGTGCAAGGACTCGGCATTTGCGCCGAGGACTCTCATCCCTACGGTCCTTGCTACTTCCGCTACTTGGAGATTCCTCGCATGTTGGTGGAAGCCGCACAGTTCCATTGCACGGCGCCACATCTGGCAGTTCTGTTAGGCACGTTGTCTGAAAAAAAAAGAACAAACCTTTAGACCATTATTAGAAAAAGTTTTAGATTTTAACAGGAATAAATTTGAAGAAACTGAGGCTCGCATCGTGTAACCATAAACGAAAATTAAAAAAAGAATTTTCTCTAAAACATAAGATACAACATTTTTTGGTTGAGAAGCCCTATTATAAACAATAACATTTTGTCCCAACAAATTAGTATGAATTTGAATTTTTTAGGTCTACGGGATGATACGGGAAAAGTTCCAAATGAATTTTGGGGATGCAAGTTTTTGAAGTGGATTTTAGTATTGAAAATGCCTATTGTTATCAGCAATAAAAGGTGAATCATTTATTGGGTTATATAGATCTACTTTCCACCAGAAAATTTTGAATCTTTTATATTATGGTAATATTTTTTCATTTATCGTAAACGTTGCTAACTTCAGTCTCATTAAATTTCGGGATATTTCTGAGATAGTCATTCGAGTTGCATGATTGAAATATGCATGAGGCTCTTGTCCTTGAAAAAGTAAGGGGACATGTGTGATGGAGAAGTAAACATGGATTAGAGTGGATGAAGACTATTTATTAAAGTGGGTCGTTTTCGCTCAAACATTTTAAAAGAGCTATTTCGAGATAGATAACACGTAAGCGAAGCACGGCGTCACAGCAATTCGCGAACTTTTTCAATCGAGTGCCCCTGAATCTTTTAAGCATTCTCTACCTCGCACTTCTCTTACTTAGTCGTAAGGGCAGGAGAATACCGACGGCTTTTCAGGTTTAGGCGTGTAATCCCAGGACAGTCTAGTGCATAATAACCGTATTAAACTATCAGCACATAATGCCCCTCGATCTCCAATGTAACAAATTCAAGTATCTGAACTTTCAAACTCCCACCACTTTTTTTCTTTCTTTTTTAGTTAATATTTATTTATTTTTTTTTAGCAGAATTTCTTATAGAATTTTGCTTTCTTGTTGGATTATTTAAGAATAAAATTTAGTAAATTTGTAACAATAGCTTCAGTTTTTCCATTAGATAATTTGAATAACAAGTGCCTCCAGAATTATAATTATATACTAGTTAAAATACTAAATAAATAAAGCACTCCGGTACAGTATCGCGATAAAATATTTCATTTTATACACATCTCTTTTCCCATTTTTCATTGCGCGTTTGAATTCTTTGAATTGCAGGTCTTCTGTAACTACCATATATATTTCACTTCTCGCTTTATTTTGAAATAAACATTTTTTGCCTCTTGGAAGTCACCAGAATCCAGAACTTTAGCCCATTGCATGAATGAAAAGTGCACTTCCCTCGAGCATGATACTTTGTCTCGCTTAGGGAACATTACTGCGAGTTTTGAGAAAAATTGGTTAATAAGCGACCTAACTTTTTTTTTTTGCAAAGTCCCTTTTAGAAGCTTTAAAAGTCATTTCGATTTTTGTCTCCTTTTATAAATTGTTCATAATTAGATATGAATACTAATTAAGTATGCAAGTCTAATTAAAAGTCCAGCTTGCGCAATAACTGATCTAATGAACCTGGAAATGGTATGCAAGAGCTTTGAAATTTTTTTTTCTTTTTCCTTTTCACGTTTTTATTTATTTTTCAATCTCGGCTTATTCCATTATATCTACTGTCTGACCATCGTAATTACGGGATAGTCGTTATGTGAGCCGTAAATAGTTATAAAGGTCACTTATTACACAGACTGCATTGTTTTTAATTAAGAATTCTTTAACCAATTTTCTCCAAGAGTGCGGAGACTCTTCAGAGCTTTCTGACGGAATAAATTTCTTAACATCAGCGACACTTGAGTGTTTTCTGGCGTGGGAGGGCTCGCTTTAATTACCAAGACAGGCTTTTTCTTTCCCAAAGTAACCAGAAGATGGACTTAAGCACTACTTGCTCGCGTTCGCACATACATATTTCTACCCCCTCAATCAGACCTGCTCAGTCATTAATGAAATCTTTACATTCATGGAATTTCTGAGACGATTTTTCTTTACGCGCAGTTTAATTAAATTGAAACTGAGAATAAAGTTAAGCTTTTCGTATTGTCATAATGGAGTATTAGCTTTTAGATCAAAATACACATTTTTTGTTAATACACC
>JAUESI010000010.1:1138679-1161581 GCA_032275145.1 Synergus laeviventris
TGGATTATTAAATCCGGTTTATCGGACTAGAAAGAATTTTAAAACTGTCTCTACCTCGTCTAGCCGAAGCGAAAATAGCGTTGGGAAATTTACCGGCTTGGTATAAAAATGACACTTAGAGAGTAGTACCAGCACTTTAAATCAGTATATAGGTACAGATATAAAGAACTTTACTCTGAAATGAGAGTTTCCCTGTCTTTGACCATTTATGGCATTTAAAATCTGAGCGTCAATGACCATACGTATGTTTCAACCATCTGCACCTAACAGGTTTTCCTGACTCAGACGTTCTTAAACTTGTCTCGAATTACACAATGCGTTTTTTCTGAAGAGGTTGCTTCCGCGATGAAGAAAGCACTTTGCTTAGAAGCTTGCGAAACAACTCTTTCAAATACGTACTGATAAAAGACGTTTATATATACTTTCAAGATAAGTTCATGATCTTTTCTTAAAAATATATTAAGGTTACAATTCATCTATAGAGATTTATAGACATTTCATAAATGAAAGTATATCTAGCAATTTCATGAAAAACCTTGAAAGACCGCAAAATTCCATTTATAAAATTTCAACAAATCTCTTTAAATCTTTTAGAATTTTTTAAATCAACTGAAATCACTTTATATACCTTTAAATATTTTCATGGTTGAAAACGTTCATAGAAAACATCAGCAATCCCACCACTTAAAACAGATTTTTAAAGATATATTCTTTTTAATAATCCCCGAAATAATAGTGGGGGTCAGACTACATCACAACACCCCAAAAAACCCCCTTATGGAAAAAACACCAACAAAATCACATCAAAATCGACTTAAAAGTCAAAAAGGATCCCACCTACTACAGATTTCAATACGCGAAATATTATCGTATTTCTTACTCACACTATGAATATGCAATATGCATATTCTCTCTCGGTTCCACCCCTAAAAGCCACCCCTATATTAAGCACCGAAAAGGATCCCACCTGCAACGGATTTTTAAACGTAGATAATTTAATATATTTTGAAATTTCTTTAAATTTCTGAACCCCAGGAAAATGTTAAAATCCCGTGAAATTTGTCCACACCCCTGAGATGATCACATAATTCCATATTTTATACAGGGTGGCCACATGTCAGAGATATCAGGGAAATGTCAGGAAAACAAAAAATTGTCAGGGAAATCAGGGAAATACTAGTTGCTGTCAGAGAAAATAGAAATCTGTCTATAAATAATAATAATAATAATAAATTATAGTTTTTTAACAGATTTTAGATTTCTAGGCATTCTTTGATATTCTACAGGTTTCTAAAGATTTCAAGAAAGCAATCATAGGCATTTAAAAGGTGCCTAGGAATTTTAAAGAACTTTGTGAAATTTGAAAAGAATTTTTAAGAAAGTCTTGGGAATTCAAAGAACTTGAAGGTATTATATCTAAAGATCCTTTTAAAGGATTGTCTGGCATTTTAAGAGATATCTGCAAATTTTAACTGCATGAGATAGTTACCATCTACCATTTTAAAGGATTTGAAGAAGTTTTTCTATAGGAATATTTTTTAGACTTTAAGGGATTTTAAAGTTCCTAATTGAATTTTTAAGGATTTTATTAAGATTTTATGATTTTTTAAAGCTTTTGTCGAATTTGACAGACTTTCAAGGGTTCCCAAAAAATCTTGAGAGATTTTTACCTATGTTTAACGAATTTAAATATTTTGCATGGAGTTGTGGAAGGGATTTAAAAGTTTTTCGTGGAATTTAAAGGATTTCAAGAGTTTTTATTATTTGTAGAGATTTTTACGAATTTAAAGAGATTTTCATATTTTTAAAAGATTCTGTAGGATCTTAGTAGATTTCAAAAGTGATGTTATGTGAAATTTTTGAAAAATGTCATTAAAACTATAATTATTAAAAATGTATTCGTATTATAGAAAATCCCTGACTTTGACAACTTTGAAAAACAATCCTTGACTTTTACATGATTTCCATCGGGTTCTCTCTGACATGGCTGCTACACAAATATAAAGCATAAACTCTGAAAAGCAACCTTTAATCACTTTGCAGTCATGGCAACAAATTATTTTGCCCTTTTTCTTGGAAAGTTACTATCTTTATGAATATGATAAGTCAATTTATTTCCACAAGAAGTACCTAATATCGATAATCCAGAAACTCATGTTTCAGTTCATAACCATCTTGAAAAGGAAAATTTATGGATACATCATGCATATCATGTACGTTCATGCAAGATCCACGCGGCAAGTAATTGCTCCCATGATCTGAGAGTGCAATATTTCCTAAGATATTCATCCTTTTCGCGAAACTCTGGTCTCTCGAGACAAAACAAGCAGGACTAATTTCTCATACTCGTAAAGCGTTAACCTCAGCAAACTTAACAAGAAGGAAGAGTGGTATGAGGGTGGTTTGAGAAAGAGCGGATGGGGTTGCAGGATGTATGGTAGATAAAGATAGGGTGAAAAGGAGGTTAGAGCCTAAACTACCTCTTATACTCTCTTCCTCTTACATCGCAGTATCACAGTATTGTAGAACTGCGGCTTTTGAATTTACGTCGAGGAGAAATTTATACGAAAACTCAACAATGCTGGTTTGCCAGATTTCAACTACCTCCCCTCTTGTTGCATTTCAATTGCTCTGATTCAAACATTGCATCGGTCTTCTTCTCGGGTAATACTCTCGGCTTTTTACCCTCTCCTCCCTCATCCTCCTCTCATATGAACCCTGTGTTTCAAATCGCCTACTTGATGGAAGAAGAGGTTTGGGGAAACAGTTGGAAGCAGTTAAGCTGGACAAACGTTGAGCAAGAAGAATTATTACTTCCTTTCTACGATTGCTGCAGATCTCAACGCATCTAGGATTGTAGGATGCGCTTTGCTTTATAATCCGGAACTAGGGAAACCTTTGGGCCATTGGCACAGTTCTACTTTATTGGGTTAGTAGTTCATGACAGAAACTTAATGGCTTTGATGGGTTTCGAAACCGTCATTTACGATAACCCTCAATTTGTCCTTGACTCTCAGAACTTGTGTAATCGCTACTTGGGATACAAGGTAAACATATCACTTACTCTCCAAATTACTCTAAAACTTAACTACTATGTGTTGCTAATAAATTCTCAGGGAAAATTAATAAAACACACAGTTTTCGTTAGGATAACAATCCTGAGGTAAAAACTGTTACTTTTCGAAAACAAGACTTTACAAAAACAAGCTGTAATCTGAATTTGCTCATGCCAAGTAGGTGAACCGAAGTCGGTAAATAAGGGATTTCCTTCTATCACAACAGCTCTGAATCCTCCTTCATCAGTCAACATAATCTTTGTGCAACTTCCTCCTTCGCGCCTTATTAAAGCCCTTTACGATCACGAACAATTACTCGATATCTAACAAGATTAGTCGTCCGATTCCTTGGCGTTGCCATTAGAGCTCGAAAGGCTTTCCTTAGGCGACGTAGCGTGCGAGGAAAGACACGTTTATAGCCCACCTTGAGCTTCTTAGGTATAGGTATAGGTACGGCTACTTTAAAATGAAAACGGAGGTATGGAAGTAATTTAGGGATGAACATAAACTTAATATAATATTACTTCGAAGGTTAATTAATCATCTATTGATTTATGAATTCAATTTCAATATCTTCAAATTTAAAATAAACATTGGGCAGATATCCTTCCAAGCCACCGAAAATTCGTGAATCATGAAATTAGTCTGAGGCTAAATAACTTTCGCTATGTTGATAGGGATCGCTGCATATTATCGATTTTACACAAAAGGTACTAAAATACTAATGAACAGCCGCTTCATTTGACGCGTACTTGGGAATTTATGAGTGAATCCACCGCGTTGAAACATGAATTCTGTTCAAATTGATATGAGCGTAATGAACCTCTGGATATATTCGAGCAACGCTTCTGTATCAGGCATTTCCGTTTCAATTTTGCATCTCTCGCGAGCTTCTGTAATTGGCATTATACTTGCAACGGGTTTAGGTTTTATAAGGTACTGTTGCAAGAGAAATTTTCCATCGGCGTGTTGCACTATTTTTAAGATAGTGCAGATGCTGCATAAACGACGAGTCACATCATTATTATAACTCAAAAAATAATTTCAAGCTTCTTCGCTCTAAATACTCATATTTTGATGACGTCTTTTCTAGCCAAGATGCTGGGTAATTTTTAGTGATACATATCACTAAGTCGCTTTTTCGATCAAAAAATTTGAAAATTGTTTGGTTTTAATTTAATCTATCATACTGAGAGCATTAATTATTCATTTAATAATTTCTATAAGAATACATGAAAATTGTATTTGAAGGATTTCAAAGGATTCCACGGATTTCTTAGCATTTTAAGGGATTCCAGAAGTAATTGTATCTGCCTTTAAAAAATTTCTGCAGATTTCGGATAAATTGCAAGTTTGAGGGACTTCGCATCCTACGCTATTGCGGGATTATATATTAATAATTATTTTTCTTCAAAATAAAGATTCAGGACCTTCAAAAATGTTGTTTTTGACATAAATTTATCAAAAATAATCGCTAGAAAATCGAGCAAATACTTTTATTTATTTTGAATTAATTTCGGGAAAACAAAAAATTCTTTTCGTTAATTTTTCTATTTTCTTTGCATTTATAGGTTTCGTATAGTGTATGCCTTGCTCTTATATATATTTTAGAATAGTACTTATACTAATATTAAACCACATTTTTGGATGAATTGACCAGGTGAAAATTAAAGTTATATAATAATTTTATTTCTTTTTATCATTCCATTTAAAAAAATGACGTTTCACGAATTGGATAAATTTCGATCGAGCATTACTTTGTCTCGATTCTTGATTTTACTTTAAAACTTTTTTTAGCTCATCCTATTTTGATAGTTTACTTTCGCCTTCATTTTAAAAAGTATAAATCAAAAGTTACATTTAATTGGAGAGAGGATAAAAATCTTGCAAAGAGTTGTTAAATATTTAAAGAGTGAAAGTTTAATTTAGAGCATAACGAGTTCAATTAGTAAAGTGTGTGTTTCCAAGTAAATGATATGCAACAGTCGATCGTCGATAGCCAAAGTGTGTCGAGGGGAGCGACCTTCTTTGTTGAAGAAAAAGATAGTAGCGCTCATTAACATCGAGTCATCTACAGTTTTTCAATTTTCATAAATTTAGAATACTTTCTTTTGTAATAAACAGGAATAATGTCGAAAGGATTTTATTTGTTTTTTTTACGAAGCGAATTTAAAACTCAATGAATTGTCTGCACACCCTCTCCCGTAATTGGAAATGGATAGGACAAAAATATA
Source organism: Synergus laeviventris (assembly GCA_032275145.1). NCBI lineage: Eukaryota > Metazoa > Arthropoda > Insecta > Hymenoptera > Cynipidae > Synergus > Synergus laeviventris. The sequence goes on from JAUESI010000010.1 coordinate 1,143,970, forward strand.
TTTAGTCACATCCTATCAGTCACATCCCTTTTCCTAGTTACGAAGGGGTCGAACAAACAATCCTATCTGGAAAAACATATTTTGTCACACTACTCGCTCAGCTTAATCAAATATTATTTTGATATAAAGATTGGCTTCATTGGCGAAAACGAGTAAAAAATACGTGACATCTGTTGAAGGGGTATGAAGTCTTGAAATCTTCCCTGTGCATTAACAAAATCGGACTACACAGCGAAGTCGAGGGTTCATTTTCTCAATTTTACCAGAACTAGGAATGAAAAATGCATAAAACATTATCGGTATTCTGTTCGACCTTCGCATCCATTGAAAACCTATCTCCTCTCCAATATTCCGTAGGGGTAGAAAACGGACGATAACGGGAGGAAAAAGGAGTCGAACTCGTGAAAGACGTGCGCTTCAAGAAATGCTGTATGGCATTATGAAAAATGGTTCAGAAAATTGGTCTTTTTTCTGAAACTGAAATCACCAATATCCAACGAACTCTCCTTTAAGAATCGAGAAGTGAAAAAATTGGGAATCAAACTCGACGAATCGTATGCTATTTACGAACGCAGAAAAAAAGTCTCGTTTTTCTTTAACCTTAATTTAAGTCCGATCTTAGACTCAAGGTGGGCTTCAATGTAGCGTTAAGTCTGTGACGAATTGAAAACGCGCTGTTACATTGTTTCAAGTTCAAACATATTGTAAGAAACTAAAAGACCAAGTTCTTTGATAAATTTTGTTTCTAATATCTTATCTTTTATTATTTTTATTGGGAAATTCATTCACCGCTATCGATGTTTTATTCGAGGTGGAAATTCTTTGATAAGTTGTGGGAAACACATCCATTGCTTAGGGAATTAAATTAAAATAAGGTCTGAATAATAGTTGTTTCTAAGCAGTATGTGGGTGTTTGTGATGTGGTTTGGTTTGGGCCCTCTTGTTTATTTTTGTGTTCTGGCTCCTTTAGACCCTTTCCTCATTTCTCATTCCTCCCTCGAGCATCTTCCGTTAAATCGTTCATCGGCCGCTGTGAATAAAAACGAGTTTTTGTGTCGTCGCGACAAAGTCCACCTTCTCATTGCCGGTTTGCGTACGATCGTTCGATGTTAGAGCGACTTTACAGTTGCACACCTCTCTGGAATTACCGACAAAGGTTCTGCTCACAAGGCCGGCAATAATCCAGCCAGAGCTTCTGCCAACAACGACATTCGTAAGCGACGAGGCGTAAACGAATTCTTCCGCCTTGTCTGCAGCCGGGTTGCTACGCCTTTCCTCTTTAATAGACCTTCTATGTCGTCCCAACTAACGACCATTACTACTTGTGGTCTCATGAACACTTAAAAGCCTCTTTTTCCTGAATCTTTTGTGTTATTAGAACTTTTATGCTTAGAAAGCTCGTGAGTCAAAAGTACTAGAAAAAGAACATCTTATACCCTATCCAGGGAAAATTCTTGTGATTTTCAAAAAAATGTCATACGTTACATATGTTACTGCATAGGGCAAAATATCATTCCTTCAGTTTCTATGGAATCTCAAGGGCTTTTCCCTTTACCATGATTTCTCTTTATAATCCATAAACCATAGCTCTTCACGTTGTAAAGGTAATTAATTGTAAAAGAAAATCATTGTATATAGGGAAATAATGATAAAAGGAAAGGGTAATGGGATATGGTAAAGAGAAATGGTAAAGGGATATGATTTTGAGTGATTCTAAGAAATTTCAAAATTTTTCAAAAGTTTAGAGAAAATAAAAAAATTCTTATGGATAAGTCAGAAAATATTTAAAATAAAGCCTAGTGATTAGCCTGTTTTAAAGATGTATTTTATATGCCATTTCTTATTTTTCTCTGTTCAAGGCAATAATGTATTTCATGAATTTCAATGCATCAAAATTGAGCACGTTTAACGTAACTCAAAGTAATATATTGATGGGAATTTTGAAACTGCTTCGACATTATTGTTTGGGAAATAAAGATTACATTATGTCTATAAGCTCGAAACTAGACTATCTGAACCTACCTAGTTTTTACGTTACACTTTTATTTTTCTTAAGTTCGTTTTATTAATTTGTTTGTTCATTACTTTGATTTTATTGTTTTTAAATATTATAGTATCAATATATATTTTGCATTCTTTTTCATATCCCTTAGAGTTGCATTTTCTCTTTCACTTTTTAAGCATTGAAATGGTGAGGGGCCTGCATTACGCCGTCTGTCAAACCGTTTCCTTGCCGAGTCAAGGAAGTGGAACGGGACGACGGGTCGCGGATAAAATTTTGGTGGGGAAAAAGGAAAAACAGAATTCAAAGAGAAAGATCGAGGAAAGATACGCCAGAAAGACAGGGACTGGAGCAGGATAGTAGAAACGTTCGCTGCGGCAAACTGAAAACTTTAGCTTAGAGTCGTTTTTCACGTGATACTTCTCGTCCATAAAGTCCGACTATGACTTCCGTTTCAAGAGTATCTGACCCTTTTTACTAACATCTGTACCTGCATTCAGAAATAGATCTCCCAAACAAGTCTTCACATTTTTCCAAGACTGAAGAATCTCTCGGAAATACTGACAGCTAAGCTACTAGTAAATTCGGATGCAAGTTCTACTTTGTCAAGTTTTGTCTCACGTAGAATTATCCCTCATGGACATACAAACATTTCCAATAGAAAAATCCCCTTTCAGTCAGACAAATATTGTTATTTTAGAAATTTAGTACTCATTTTTATGTTTCTCAAATTACCTCCAGAAATTATGAAACTGAAGTTTGCAGGAATATTTTTTTATTTAAATCATACAAAATCCTAAATTTTCTCGTAGAAAGTAGTTGTATAGAACCTAATAAATGAACCTCCAAAGTTCCAACCCCCCCACGTATTTGAAACTCACTCTAATTCATACATTCAAATTAAAAAATTCACCAAAAATGCTTTTATTCATTGGGTCAAAATTTTATTGTTTATAATAGGTCTTTTCAATGCTAAAAGACACCCCAAGGAGTTTTACTCCCCTCGAAAATTTGGAACTCATGCTACTTCATCCCTAAAAAGTTTGACTTACTTTTTAATTTCGAGAGATGGAGTTGAGTAAATCCTAAATTCACTGGGAAGTTGAAACTTATACCACGAGAAAATTTTGGATCATGTGTGTGTTTTAGAAAAAAAAAAATTATTATCGTTTATCGTAAATGCTGCAAATTTCAGTCTCATTAGTAATTATGAATTTTCATACTTCTAATAGAACTTGATAATGAATATTACGATAGGGGAAATGAAAAAAGTGGCTACAAATCGTCGTCTGTTTTAATTTGTTTTAAATTATAGTTACTTTCGTCTCATTTGCATCCGTCCCGCTACTAAATTGAATTTCTCCATTTCGCCGAAGAAAATGAAGCTTGGGTGGCAAGGAATCCGAATGCAACGTTTCAAGTTGCAGACTGTAATTTTTTATCTCAAAATACTCATTCTCCACGTTGGAATTCCCAGACAGAATGATCCATTTTCCTGATCGAGTTGAAACTTTTCTGCCGGATACTGTGCTTTCAATTACAGAACGATGCAAATTACATGTACTGCATTGCTCGACGCAGTAGTGGCAGATGCATGGGTGTGCATTACGATTTACTGTTTCAAATTCCCTCAGTTTATTGCTACTTTACAGCAAATGAGATCCGAAGGTAAATCCGCACTGTTTTTTCTACCGCCCGAAATTTATGATCCGGCGTGCCATTAAACTTATTAGAATTATTTTTAGTACAATTCATACATAATGAATATGGGAAATAAAAATCTCCATTTTTCGATATTGCACTGAAAATAAGCTATATGATTACTAATTAAAACATTGAATTTTGTGGAAATTTAGAAAGTCAATTTTATTAAAACGTTAAATGCCACAAGGTCACCGGTGATCGGTGCGCCATTCATAGAAATATATATAATTTAAATAAATGTCAATAGTTATAAATTGTTAGTATATTAATGCAATAGTTTGAACAATGGAAAAGCAGTAGCGTGGCGCCATGGGCAATGCCTGGCAAACTGGCGTGGCATTCAACGTGTTAATGGATACTTGATTCTGCTTTCATTGTATCAAGCGCCCTCATTTCGTGTATAAATTTTTTAAAAAATTACAATTAATCTTTTACGAGGTCCTTGGGGACACTAGAAATCGAATTTCCGATTTGTTTGCCATAAAATAACTTCAAGTATTCGGTGAAGCATTTTTTCTGTAAATATTTTTATAAGAGAATGTGGAAGAAGACTTTAGCGAGAAGAATTTTAATAATTAAAATGTTAATTGGATATAATAATGCACTTTAGGAGAATATCTTTACACATATATATGCTTACATATATGAAACCATTTATGGCGAAGAATAAAAAAATAGTATCGGGACCAAGGTAAAAAGTTATTCGTGCACGGCGACAACTTCAGCAGAGCCTCAGGGTGACAAAGCGCTAAATTCACCACTCTCTATAGACTTACTTTAGTCTTGTTCTATTTTTTTCTAAAGAGCCCTCGAAACCTCATTTCGTCCTGTTTTTGATAGAACTTCTAAAAGAATCTTTGATACGGATAATTAAAACACTAGTCTAGTCATGGAAAAAAAGATCGTGGAGCCGGAAATAATTCTAGCATGCATAAAAAAAATATATATCTCCTATGTGCCTTTCTTAAACCCCCATGTGACTTATGCTCTTCTTGATCCCGAGTGTGAGATACGCTCTTATTGGCCCTCGTGTGAGATACGACCTTATTGATCCCCCCATCCCCCCTTGACATACAATCACGAACCGATCCAGGATCTTGAATGATCCTTTAATTTCTATATTTAAAATTTATATAAAGTTAATTTTCAAATCAATATTTGAAAAACCATTAAATAATTAGTAAAAATTAAGTTTACTTATGAGTCTTGTATTTTTAACAATAATTTGCTTTTCAAATTAAATTTTTTTAGTTTCTCCTTGATTTTGTTCGATATTGAGTATCAATAATGAAATCATAGAATTCAACAGAATGCTAAATGGGGGTAGGCGTCCGAAGCGCACAGGGTAGCGTAGCACCTCTTGTATATATTTATATTTATATATATAGATTTTTCAAGTTCAAAAATTTGGAATTTTAACAAATACTGTTCATATATTCCTGTGTAAATGACGCTATTACTTTGCGCAAAGCTTGAATCCAACGCAAACGTTGCTTTGTCAAGAGACGGTTTAAAAAAAGTAAAAAAACATATATAGATCTATATAAGGAGTAAGGCTTTGTACAAATCACGGTTCTCGAACTAGCAGGAGGTATTGTGGCGTATTGGCCCAATTGTGTAGAATTCTTGTTTCCTCCTTCAATACGCTCGACATTCTCTACGTTATTTTCAACGCAAGGCGCCTTAAGGTAGGTACTTGGTCTTAGAAATGAAAGCCGGAATCTCTGCCGAGAATAATAGATCTCGTTATCTCGCTGTACTTTCTTACAAACTAATTTTCAACTTTTAAAAAGTAGCCTTCCGTTCAGTCTTTTTAACGTGGCTTCGCGTCATGTCTGCGAAAAGAAATACTTGACTCTGCAGGAAATGCTTTTTCATTCTTTTAATTACGAGCGCAAAAAGGTGAACAGGAACACAAAGGGATTCGCGAGCTTATTATCCGGTCACAACGCACTGGTGGCCAGCTAATAGCGGTAGTTCGCAATTCTGACTAGTTAAATAGAGAGGAAAAGGGCACTAACAAGTTTCAGGTCGAAATTCATTTTTGTCCGAGTGCACCTTATTTGCGTCATCACTTAACATTTTTTTTTTGTGAAAGAGAGGAGTAAAGGATATACTTCTGCTTTTAGTTGAAAGAGAGATCTTTTTTATTTGAAGCTTTTATAATACCAACTTGCACTAGATACAGCTGGGGTCATTTGTAGTCAGCTGTCGTATTGAATTTCTGGGATTGAAGAAAATCGATGATTATCTTCTTCAATTTCCAAAATCAGAAATCAATACTACCAATCAAAATTAAAATTGCAATATTTGGAATTTTTATTTAAGGAATTTTTTAACTTCATTATAATTCAAGGGAGACTTTCAAGACTTTTAAATGTTATAAAAGAATTTTAAAAGATTTTCAAAAGATTGCTAGTGATTTTAAGAAATTTAAGGGGATGTCAAGGGATTTTAAATGATATTAAAGAATTGTAAAGGTTTTTAACAAAATTTCAAATAAGTTATTGATTTAAAAGAATTTTTACAAGATTTTGAAAATTTCAAGAGGTCTTAAAGTTTTTCAAGAGAATTGACAAGATTTTGAAGATATCAAGATTTCCTAAAGGACTTTAAGAGATTCCAAGTAACTTTCAAGAGTATTTATGGAATTTAAAAAGAATCCAAAATAGTTTCACGATTTTGAAGTATTTCAAAAATCACTTAAAAACTCTTGTAATCTTTTGAAATTTTCAAAATCTAAAATATAATCATATAATGTAGTTTAATAATAATTTTCATGAAAAACCTATTTACAGATCTGAGAAATATGTATGTCTTTTTCAACAATATATGAGTATATATTAGTTATTTTTTCAATATATATATAAATATACATATAACTACCTCTATATTTCCTATTTTTTCCGATGTAAGATTTTGATATGGAAAAGTCTTCAATGCCCTGTTTCATCATCAACAAGAGATATTACTACTTTAATATCTGCCCTATATATAGGGTCAAATGAGGCGATTTCTGCATGGGATGTGATGGTTTTATTCTTCAAGATTTTTTAAAAATTTATTTTCTGCAATATATATGCTCGGACTATAAAGCAAAATAAGTTCAGGCCGAAGACAGTAGACTTTTTATGACCAGACTAGATTCTAGCTGTGTAAACCTGAATCAACTTATTCGGAGATATTATCGCGAAAACATGTGACAGAAAGTGGCGCATTTATAAAAGTGAAGTACTATATTTAAGATGAGTTTTAAAAAGTAGTAAAGATTTCCGTGTTTTTTTCTATCTTTCCAAAGCACGACAGTAAGTTTTCTTCAAGGTTGTTTATATAGTTTTCCACTTCAATATGGTCTCATCTGAACTTTACGGAACTCATTTTCAATAAGAATCTTGTAAATAATGATTTTCTGATCATATTTTCAATTATATTCCAGAAATATAGGGGAGTTTTCAAACTATTTCAAGGGATTGTGTGGACAACATTTCACTCTCTCAAGTAAAATCTGGAAAAATACTATTCTTATTTGTCAAATAAATCCTTTCTCTACTTTACAAAGTAAACTTTTTCTTTTCTTTGCTTTTTTATTTGAACGTCACACCCCAAAATCTACATTCTCTAAAGAGTCGTTTGAGAGTCCTCGTTAAACATTCGAGCAATTATCCCAAATGCCTGTGACAGCGCGGCACATCAGAACTTTACTGAATTTATATTCAATAAAAACCTTGTAAATAATGGTATTTTATCATATTTTTAATGCCTTAAAATGAAACTTTTATTCTTAGAAATACCGGTAATTGGCCGGAAATTTAATTTTTAAAAAAGCGGGATTTTATTTCTAAGCGTAGTAAAATTCAAGTTTTCGTTCATTTAATAAATATCTGTAGATATCTATTATTACGAACTATACAGCAGAACATTTTTGTAGAATCTATAGAAATAATCTGCTGTCTCTATTCCAGCAGATTAATTCTGTAGATTCAGATTTTTTTTCTGCGTGAAGACTTTCAGAAATCTAGGGGGATTTGAAGGTATTTTAAGGGATTGTGTAGACAACATTTCCTCCCTCGAGGAAAACCTATAGAAAACCACTACTGTTATTTGTCAAATAAGCCTTTGTCTACTTTAAAAAGTAAACTTTTTTCTTTTTTTTTTTTTTTGTTCTTTATTTGAACGTCACACCCCAAAATCTACATTCTCAAAACTCGTTTACAGTAGCCTCTGTATTCCATGGTGCAAGAGAGTGTCCTCGTCAAACATTCGAGCAATTATCCCAAATTCATGTGACGCGGAGTTGCGTTGGCTCGATAATTCGAGAATGAGTGGCTCATGAATTTTTAATTCGCGCTTATAGTAATAAAGCCTGAAGGGCGAAGGCCATAAGGGGTGAACACTGAGCCTAGTGAGTCAATTGTTACCACTCCCATACTCTCCACGAAATTTGCACTCTCTCTGATCGTGAGACGACAAACCTTCTATTTTAACAGGGATACGATGATATGTAGTTCAGAATGAATTGACAGATGACAGACTGATATTCGATACCGGGTCATTAGTTCGTCAATTCATGCAATTCCGATTTAATTAAAGGCTTGAAGATCGTCATCAAGTGACAAAATTATCACGGACGACTGATTGCAAAAGCCAACATGTTCACGAGGGGTAAAATTATTCCAATGAAATTACGCGACGTCCAAGTTTGTAGTTTTTCAAGTTGAGAATACTCGACGCGACGGTCTTTACCTACTTGTAAAAAGTTTCGAGTGATCTGGTCGAGTCGAGATTCATTTGGCAAGAAGTGTTGCCGATTTTTTTTTACTTTATTTTTTTGGTTGAGTAAAGTTTTAACGATATTTCAAAGAATGTAGGAATTTATCGACATATTCCGCGTGAATAGAAACAGGGAATGTAATTCAATTTGGGGACAAATACTGATCGTCGATTTTAAGTAGGTAATGGTGTTAGAGTGGGCCATAAGAGCATCAAAGCTAAAAATCTTCAATTTGCTGACCAAGCAAAAAAGTAAAATAAAATTCTTTTATAGGAGCACATACTTTGAATGTATTATTTTCACTGACTGCGTGTTGTACTATTCGCTTGCAATTGGAAAATTTCACTCTGGTCTGGCCAGTCAGGTCTAATGCACGCAGAAAAAAATCTGTTGAATCTGCAGAAAAAATCTATAATCTACGGAATTTATCTGCTGGAATGGGAATTGGGACTAGAATTATTTCTTTAGTATCTACAGAAAATTACTGCTAGTCAAGTCTTTTGAATATACAGATAAAATCTGAAGAATTTACAGATTTTTCATTTTTCATGTATTAAAATCTGTCGCAGGTAGGGTCCTCTCCTAAGTTAGCAGATTATATTAATTAATATTCTATAAATAAGTGTGAGCAGATAATTTGAAAATACTTTAAGAAACTTCAACAAATTTTAAAGGATTTTTCTGAAAAATGACTTATTTTTTAAAAGATTTGAATAAATTTCAAAGCAATATGCTTCTCCTGTTTTCTATTATTTTGTGAAAAAGAAATTTTTTAACGGAATTTTTTACTTTGAAGGGTGCAAACGTGTGACTGTAATGTACACATATTCTCTATAATCCATTTATTGGCAGTAAATATTATTGTAGCCGATTTTTACCTGATGTAGACAGACTCATGTTATTGAGTAAATCCAATGAAATTTGCCTGCTCGTTGATGCCACTGAGCATCCCCAAGGGCTGCTTCGAGAGGACAAAGTGATGAGGGATGAGATAGGGGTTGGCACTCGACATTTCAGATAATTGTGTTGTGCGATATACACGCGTATTTCACATTCTTGCACAAATAGATGCACTCTTATCCAAGAAAAATATGGAACACTTGATTCGGCAAACCACTACCTCGATTAGTGTCAAGTACAATTTATAGAAAACAAATTTTCTATTTTTCATTGAATGAAACTTCCTTCTTTGTATATTAAACCATAATAATAGGTTTCACCTGGCGAAAACATGAAAGCTTTTTGAATTTTACAGAAGGCCATTTCTCAGCTGCCTGAAAAATTTATTTTCCTTCCATTCGAAGGCGATGAACGACGTCCACGTTGCGGGGGAGGTTCTGGTCTGTGTACGCTAACGGATAAATTACCTAGAATAAATTTTCCTCAGCTAATCAGTCGATTTGGAAAATTTCCAATGCCTTGGAATTTTAAGAAATATCATTTCTCAAATACAGCTTATTAAGCAGCTTTAAAGTTTTGCCTGTTTTCTTTCAAAATATCTATTTTAGTACTTTCATATTCAGTAATTTAAAAGTCGTATTATTCTGTGAGCACGCGGCCGTACTCACAGGGGGAAACATTTATTCAGAGTTTATGCATGATCAGATAAGAGCAAGTCGAAAAATTTTCGAATTACGAGTGAAACGCGAGCGAGCAAATTTTTGCAAATGAGCTTTTCATTTACGTAAACACCAGATAATGAAATGCCGGGCATTGATAAATAGCTTGGTTCATTTGCTCTCGGCGATAGCTACTATGGAGGCACGTGTAAGTGCGTTTGTAGATGTATGTATGGCACACCTAGGTTTTATTGGATTTGAGATATGAGCTCGGCCGCATGCTGAGTCCTTTTTATTCCTTTTTTTTTTGCCTCCAAGTCTGGGTCTCGAAGAAAGCAAACGAGAGTCAAATGGGAATTCAATAATAATTGTACATCGTTTCTCGTTTGGGTTTAACTTGAAAGTATGCATAAAGGTACCCATAAATTTGGCATCGCGTTACAGCACTAGGGCCTGTCTTCATAATTCTCTCGGATATTGAACGAGGCGCCTGACGATTAAATCATTTCTCTCGCTGAGAGTGATAGCCATTTTCTCCTCTTAATGAAACTTGGATCCTTGCACGAAGATTGATGATTCCGAATCTCAAGCGAAGATTGAACTCCATTTTTTAATTTTTAACTCACTTTTGAATCTCTTTATTATACAGGGTGTCCCAGTATTCAAAAAACATATTTATATTTTCTGATTCCTTGTGAAAAACTGAATAGAAAATGATCAATAAATAAAATTTTATTAAATGCATAATTACCCCACTGGAAGTAAAGAGATTCACGTCTATCTTTTTCAATCCCCACTTGTCTATTCCTAACTATCTCTCTATCTCTTACTATCTCTTGTATATAGGGTGTCCCGATACTCAAGCTACATATTTATAATTTTAAAAATGCAGTAAAAAGTTCGAATAAAAAAAATTGGTTAAGTGTATAATACTTATTAAGGAAAATTATTGTCATAGTTTTTTAATCGCTTAATGAATGGAGGTAATATTTTCTTTATTCCTTTTTGAACAACTTTCTCGCTGGAACTTTTAGCTTCCTCAAAATTCTCTCGACTCCCCAACTGGAAAGTATCACTGTCCACGTTAAGAAAAATAATTATTTTCTTTTTTGTATATAAAGAACAGTACCTACAACAACTTGAGCTACAATTTTTTTATGGGGAAAAAAAGGTACGGAACAAAATTTCGTATTTAAATACGTGTTTTCAACATTGAAATTTGAAACATTGTTTACAAGTTCTCAGGAATCAACGAAACAGAGCGCTAGAATTATATAACCGGTTATTGCACGTAACACCTCAACTCCTAAAACTTGGATCGAACTCAAAAATGCTAAAAGGACGCGCGCTTCTGTATTTTGAGCGTAGGTAGAGAATAATTATAAGAGTGTAAGTCACTTAAGCTCTATTAAATATCCCTTTGTGGATGTAGATTGTAATTTGGAATTCAAATTGAGTTGACGATGGCTTGGTCACCATCAAAAGAAGAGTCTAATACTCTGACGAGGACACATCTCTTCCACTTTAAATGAAAAACGGAAAAGACCAGAACTCGGCCACAAAGATGCGTTGGAGGTAGACAGGAGCTTCGTAAAATCCTGACAAAGTATCGAACGAGCAATTAATTTACTGTCGTACCGGGCTTTACACAGGCTGCTACTTCGGTATCAACAACGGGACAAATAACAGCGTTACAGCACGCGGTTACTTTGCCGCTAATTTGCTATAAATTTTCCAAAATATCAATTTAATATTGATTATCTCAGTTCGCTGTTGTGTCCCCTTCACTTCAAAACCTATATTTAGAAATATGGTCTTCGCGATTAAATAATATTACTCCAATAATCCGTCCTTTTCGAAGACATTTTTTCATCTTTATTAAGATTCTAATGTCTCCTATTTTCAAGATTTCATGTTTCTTGTTTTTGTTGAAAAACAAAATGTCTCGATAAAAAATCACTGTTTTGGTTAAAAATTCAACTATTTCGTTGAAAATGCACTTTTACCGTCGAAAATTTAAATATTTAATTGAAACTCCATTTTTTTATTGAACAGAATTCCAATTGTAGGATATTATTGGTTTATTTTGGGTATTAGTAAAATAAATTCACATAAAAACCACAAAACATGATTTTTTTTCTTTCTGCTGCTCACATTGAAAAAATGTAATAAAAGATTAAAATTAATAATAATAATAATAATTTGTATAAAAAAAAAATCCCATAAACGACAGAAAAGTATCCAATGCACTTTACTTTTATTCTCATATAGGGACTGTTATACCTGGTAGCCGATAGTCAGGGAAAACTTTGAAAATAAAGTGTAGCGACCGTCATGATTTCTCGAAAAAAAAACCTCTTTCCATTGAACTGTGTATTCTGGGGTGAAGCACCCTGAAATATGGTCCACTCCTAAGTTTTGTGAGTGGTTAAAGGTGGAAAAAGATGGCGCTGTCGACAGTGAGGTAATTATTTAAATATTCGCCCAGTGCTCTCAGCGTACTCTCATCAAGCCGGAATATTTCAGGGCTCCGAGCTGCCGAGCATATTACGTCAGTAACTTACATCCAGATTCTAGGATATGCCAAGCTGGAGCCGCGACGGACGAGGAAAAGCAGGAAAAGCAGGAACAAGTGGAAACGAGCGTGGGCCGGTGGGGTGGTGAGTGGATTCTAGAAGGGGAGTCTGGTGATGGTTGTTGTACTCGATATTGATGTCAAGGTCCTCATCTCGGTCGATCCTTAGGGAATCAATAGGATAAAATCGGTGCCGACAGCCAGCCTTCGCGTCTTCCACTTTTTCACGCTCACTTTTTTCTCTTTTTTCCCCGTTTTTCTCGTCTTTCTTATTTCTTTTCTTGATCGAGTTTCGTTTTATTTATACACAAGTAACCGAAGTCCGATTGTCAACGATCTTTACCCAATGTAAAGTACATTTCACACATATCGCATTTCATTGGAAAAAACACCCCGATAGAGACATTAATACTTTTAGGAGGTATTGAAAAAATTTATGCACAAACCATATAAAGATATTATTCACAACATCCTTGTTATAGTATCACATTACCTCGCATTTGATTATTTAATGCCTCCCTGTATTCCTACTTGCTCTCTGAGGTTCATAAAATACGCGATATTACCAGCGACTCATTTCTTAAGTAGTAAAAGTATGATAGTGTCGGGCGTGCCAGATTCTTGCAATTTGCGCTGATGAAGTCTCGGATTTCGTAAAAAAGACTTATTCGAAGCATTTATTCAAAGCATTTATTCGAAGCATTTATGTATAACAGTTAAAACAATGACAAAAATAAACTTGCAATTATTTCCGGGCTTTCTATCTACGAGGAACGATAAAAAAATGACGAAACTTTTGCATCTCAAAAATTGAATAAAAATTTCGGAATTAATAAAATGTTATAATATGCATTCAGTGTATGAGGATGCGATTGTGTACATTTTGAAAATAGGAATACTTAATATCTGCTGCATCACTTCCACATATGCACTGTTTTGTTCATCAGCCTGCAATTCCAAACTCAAATTATCGATGCCTAACGACATCCTTTGTGTCAACCGGTAATTACAGGATTCGATTTAGATAAGTACCGGATCCAGTTTCAGCAAACAACGTGTCCCAAGTTCAGTTTACTCGAAATCTATGTATAAATAGGCTTAGAAATAGATATACACACTAGTTCTGCGATGAAATTATTCGTGAAGGGGCTTTTCACCAAGTAAACCACAGAAGTCATTCGAATTAAAAGTGTAGATTAATTATAGTAATTATTGTTATAGTTTCTTAGCCAAATTTATGGTATATTACTTGTGCAGAAATTATAATGGGGTTCTGATCTGGAAAACTGGCAACGGCCCCAAGGAAAACTAGGCAATACCTCATTAAGATTAATAACTATTCTGAATGGATTATTTGCAAGATTAGATTACTTAACTAGTTCATTTGGTGAAAATAAAAATACTATGATAAAAAAGAGATAGTAATTATAGCAAAAATGGATTATCGAAATCTGAAACCAGATTTTCTCTTCACCGTTTGGTTGAATTCCTATATTCGCAGCCTGTATTTAAAAATCGAGATCATGCCCGCCAACTATTTAAAGTAATTTCAACAAATTTCAAGTGGCTTTAAAGAATTTTAAAAGAATTTCAAAAGAGTAGAGAGTTTCAAGATTTTTAAGTAATTAAAAAATGTTGTCAAGTATTTTGAGGGATTTCAAGTGATTATATGTATTCTACTATTTTAAAAGGGTTTCAAGAAATTTTCAGGGATAATAAGAAATTTAAAGCGATTTTAGTAGACTTCAAGTGATTTTCAATAATTTCAAGAGATTTACAATCTTTAAAAATTTGTTGAAATCTTTTAAAATCATAACACCTGTGATTTATTTTTGAACTCTTTGAAATTCTTTTAAATCATTCAAAATATCTTGAAATATTGTTAAAGACGACTTTAAAAATTGGTTAAAATTTCTTAAATGCATGTTGATATGAAATTGTTTTGAATTCTTTATGAATTCTTTTAAATTCTCCAAAAATATCTTTAAATTCCTTAATACAGATTAAGTATACTATACTATACCGATGCCTCACAAATGCCTTATTGTATTAAAATATTTTTATTGAAAATAGAAATCACAATCAGCGTTATTTTGTCAGAATCCCATTTTAATAAGTAGATTAAATGGGGCAATTTCTGAACGAGTACTTTAGTCAGAGACATAGTTTCTTATGTTGCACTGATCAAATCTTTAATAATTGATGACGAATAAAGTTAACTGTAATCGATTGTGTCCTTGGAATTTTCATGATTTTCTTCATCCTGGGCAAATAATAAGCATGAGTTTGTGAGTATTAGAGAAATAAGACGCTGGAAGCAGCGTTTCCCTTATTTATTTGGTACACAGCCAGGCAAACTCAATTAACTGTGCGGTAAAAATGGAGGTATATCGATCAAGTGGCTGCTAGGATTTCAAAAAAATTCAATTATCACCCACAATTGCTGCGTCCTTTACCCTTAACTATCGGATGCTGCAACACCAATTTTCTCCCCCAGCTTAACTATTTTTCCCCTTCAGTAATTCTTATCCTCCATTTTATAGTTAACGCAACTTTCATCGCTCTATCTTCCATTCGTCTTTCATGTCTATTCGGTTCGATGCTATGCGTCTCGAGCTTAACATTCATTTCGAAAAGAAAAGTACGTCTGCAAAAAAAGGTGGGAAAAAAAAATTGAAAAAAGAGAGAGAACGGCTGTCAGTGAGCGTAATTTGAGAGCGAAAGTTGCGTGCGAAGGGAGTGAAATCATATATAGCCCTTCAGAAATGCACTCCAAGACACATTTATTGTGAAATATAAAGGGACGAGAGGGCTAAAGCAGACGAATGTAAAGCAAAGAAATATTTAGGGTGCGAAGATAGATGTAAAGATGAGAGGAAGCTTTTTCGCTGTGGGTGCAGATTATTTTTGAGATCTGGATGTAATGGTCTGATAATTCTAGTTTATTGCAAATCATATGGACTGAATATATTCCGGTCTTTCATCTTCGGGAAATCAATTTTGAGGATTTAGTCTTTTTTTTGGATAGAAAGTATTTGCAAAAATAATAATTCATTCAAAGCTTAGTGTGTTTTGATGCTGAAGATACTAATTTCATTAAAAAGTACATGATACTTTATTACAATCTATCGTAATTCTTAGTAAAAAATCTCCATGAAATGCAAGTTTAGGAATAATTGATATTCTACATACGTTTTTCCTATTGACGCCCCTGTATTCAGGTGAGGTCCCTAATGTCCCCCCTATTATCAAGATTTTACGTCATATTTTTTCTTGTATGAAAAAATGCATTCGATTGGACTGAATCCACATGGATTTATGAATAAATGTTCTCTTGCGGAAAAAGCATTTTATAGAGACAGGAAATCATTTTCCAGCGAGCAAGCTTTTGATAAGTTATTCCATAAGTTGTATTTATGTTATATGATCCTAAACTCAACTGCCGAGTGCGGAAGTGGAAGATTTGCATAGAGCGTTGTTTTCCCAGAGGAGAGTAACATCTATTTTTCAGATAAGCCCTTGCAACTGTACAACAACTCATAGATTCATATATGAAAAAAATATCAGTAGGATCTAAAACTTCTGGACTTTTGTTGAGATTTCCTGATGTGTGAAATTGTTTTCGGAAGGTTTTTTGAGCGAAATTGATTGTATGTATTAATAAATGCTGAAACAATCTAGACGTCAAATTGCAAAAGGTTTGAGGCTTTTTCGAAGCAAGGAACTTCTTAAGTGGATTATGGTATCTGTGAATAGCGCAAATTAATCGCATATTTTGAAAGACGCTTGTTGCGCTTCTATTCCAATATCCGAGTATAACGCAATAGTTGCAGGGACATTAATCGAATTAAGTTACAAAACAAAGCCATAATAAACTTATCCTGATCCTTATAAATTAAAACGTGCGTAATCCATCTTAACCCCAAAAGTTTCTCTCTCTCTCTCGATTCCTGAATTCGTATTAAATCCTAAACCAAACTTATATCGATATCTTTTCATTTTGTGGTGGGATCATTGAATTAGGTATACAACTAGTTAATTTCTCTTCCCCAGCTGCAGAATTCGAAAGAGAGATTAAAAGTACGTAATTGATTTTTGTAATGAAAGGTTTCGGGTTTCTCGACACAGAAGTGAAATTCTTAATTGATGAATTTTTTTTATAAATTGAAAAATGGATTTTTAATCAACATCGAATGATGGAATAAAACGTGCGCGCGAGTGAAAACAAATTTTCAAACCATTCCGCTACTCAATAGCTTGAAGTCGAGAAATTAAGCGAACAAAACATTTTATCACCCTCTTTTTATATTTAGCATTATATAAGGTTTTGGAAGTTAATTAATGTTCTTAAAGTTCAAATATTAAAGATACTGTCAGTTCTTTTATTTTGATCATATTTCCCCTTAAATGGAAAATTAATCACTTTACCCACAGATCAGATCCTTCAGATACTCTATCCGTAATTAATTTCATAATTAATGAGAAAAATGTGAAGTTTCACTTTTATTTTATTTAATTTAAAATTAAATTGAAATTTAAATTCGACAGGGTGGCGACTATAAACCGGGAAAAACCTACATTGGTATCTTACATTGGTATTTACATCTTAAAATAATGGATAAAACTGAGATATGGTTGACAGTGAAACAGGGCATTGAAAATTTTTCCTTGTTAAAACCACAAATATTTTCTTAATGTAATTTTTCTCAAATTACAAGTTTTTAAATGATAATTTTGAAATTTTAAAAATTAGTAGAAAATGTAATAATTAAGTTCTCAAATATTGTAAATAATTAATCCAGAATGATTTCTTTATTTTCGATGGGGTATTGACCAGTATTGACCACACTAGAACTATCAAAAACGAAAGTGTATTCAGAGCTTATTAGAAAGTATTTAATACTCTCTTAATATGAGTGTCATTTATAATTAAAAAGAAATTTTATTCCAATCAAATCTTTTGTACCTTTGTTAAATTTCCATCTTTTCTGTATTGACTTT
>JAUESI010000010.1:1193867-1209913 GCA_032275145.1 Synergus laeviventris
CATTTGCAACTTCATCATAATGAGGAAGCATAGAAATGAGCACAAAAAATAAAAATACAGTTAAATAAAACACTCGAGGTTGAATCCACAGCTAGTTTCATTTTCATTTATAAAAATATTTTAAAAAAGGTCAAAACCAAGGTTTACAATATTTTAATGCACATAAAGTGTCAAAAAACCACAACCCTATCAAAACTGATAACTACTGCGCGAAACCACGAATCATACGCTAATTGAATCAGTGTCATATTTATACCTAAGAATCAGCAAAATTTAGCTGATTCAGATTCTGTTTTATCAAGCAAAGGGTTATCACATCTTCTGTTTTATGCAATATGAATAGTCTACCTTTCAATAACATGGGACATTGTAAAATTGGATAGAAATGGAACATATATATGTTCTTCTATATATTCCTAATAGGAATATGCACAGGATATGTAAATCATGAAACTTAGACGTCTTTTCTCAAGACCTTGTTAAATTTGTTTGATATGCACATCTTTAAAGTAGAGTAGACTCGATCGACAATATCCGCTGTACTTAAAACTGTGGGCGTAATTGCAGTCGCGAGGGTTAGTTATACTCTAGTAAAATAATGCACATATATTTTCCATGGTACAAGAATCAGAAAACATCTGATCCTTATAAACCTTATAAAATATCCGATTCTTCTTGAATAATTTTATTATTAATTTCAAAAAAATCAAATACTATTCAAAGCTTGGATATTATTGATATCCAACTTTAAGTTCATAATAATAAATATTTTTCACTAAAACTAGACTATTTACCTACGTTTCATGCAGACGGAAAGTGACCTAGTTTTAGCGAAAAATATTTACCATTTTGAACTTAAAGTTGGGGAAAGTAATTTGCTCTTATGGTAAAGTACCACATGCCCTTAATCTCAATTTCTTTTTGTTTCTGGTTTTCATTAATTATGTGAATAAAGGCAAACTTTTGTGAAATAAACGCTTCAGGATTTAGACAGCTGTGAATTTCTCGGATATGACGCAAGAGCCATGAAGAGGGATATTAGCGAAATGCTTAGAATAAAAGAATCGTTACCGAGGGCCAAAAGTGGCCAACGCGTAGGTACAATTAAGTACTCGAATGTCGTATACGATTCCCATTATTTATACCCCCGGTTCACGCTACCAACGTAGCAATATGCATATATGGAAATATATACGTGTGGCGTTTCTGACTTCGGTGAACGTGAACCCTGGTATAGGTCGTAACTCTGATAGGTGCTTAAATGCATACATACATTTTCTTATGGAACTATATCTATGTGGGTGTAACTACGTGTGTAACACCTAAACACTGCATCATATACGTCTCGTACCTACTACGTCCATCGTATTTCGAATAGGAACCCCCGATAGGAAGGCACGCGTATGCCACGCGACCGCATACGCCTGACGGCACATTTAACGCGCGATCGCTCTCGAGTGTCCGCGTGTGTAGTATTCGAAGCAAGGAAGGGGGTCGATCATACAATCGGAAGAAGGGGTCTCGCTGATGCTACTGATGCCGCTGATGCCATAAATCTTGGCGGAAAGTGCCTTTCTTGTATTGGCCGATGCTACTTGGACGATTTAACTAGAATGGATTGTTACTCGAATCGGTGATTATATGGGATGAGAATGCACATACCTTAATTTCAGACACATTCTTGAATAATGATCACTTTGCTGAATAATCTCATTTAGATTCATTAATCATACAACAAAACTTTTTCACGATTAAACCTACGAAATAGTCCAACTTCCTGATTTATTTTTAATTCTAGTATTCTAATAACAATTGAGAAATGTTTTATTTTATAGGGAGATATAGGTATTTAAACTACGTTACCAATTTAGGGGAAGGGGGGTTTAATCAAAGTAACGTTACAAGTGAATGTCAATATTTTACAGGTCACATAAAATTCAATTAGGCACATTCTAATATAGACCTATTTAAGAATAATCCGAGTAGCAATATTTACTAGAAATAATTTAGCAATAATAATTATATTTAAAATCGAAGACTTTTGTGAACTCGAGTCTTTTTTATATAGCCAATTTCTTCAGATTGTACTTTGTTGTATTTTATATTGTATATTTCTCACTCAAAGTTCTTTGGCCAGCTACATATTATATTTTAGTTAAGAGTTTTATTTCTTAATCTTCTAATTCCCAAGTCAAATAGACCTTTTTTTATTGTCATTGTTCTCTTTCGCATGGTTCAGCGTTTTGTACCTTCTACATCTGTTTTGGATTTTCCTCATTTTTTTCCTCAATTCTCTTCTATTACTGTATTTAACAAAGAAAAAATAAGATTCTTATACGTTTTGTACCTCGATAAACAATGCGATCTTAAATTGTGTATCAATAAACTCTTTTACAAAAACGTATACGAAATTCTTTTCCTTAATAAACTTAGGTGGGAAAGGGAGTCAAAATCAAAACTAAAGTAAGCAGTTAGCATCTTGGCGATGAACTTCCCATATATTTGGGCAAATCAAAAAAATGTTAACTTCTCATCGAAACGGAAAATGTATAATTTTTGTGTACTATTTAAGAAATAATGTAATTCGAGAATATTTCTTCGCACTCCAATGCTAAAATGTATTTTATATTTTAATAAACATTTTTTATTGTTCAGTACTTTGTATAAACTTGATTTTTATTTATTATTTCAGTTTACATTGTACTCTTAATCTGAATTAATCATTTTGACTGATCTATCAATGTAATGTCGACCAAAATTAATTATTTTATTCATTTTAAATTAAGAATATAATTATAAACAAATCTCTGTACCGTAGATAGTTATTTAAAACACCATCCAAGATATTACAGGTTTTTTTAAATCTCCTCGTCCGATAGTTAAATAGCAGATTTATTACGACTTAATATCCAGATATTAACACTTTTAAAAATACTTAGGATCCTATAACAGGATAAGAATTCGTACAGAATTAGTTTTAGGAAAAAATATTTATAATTGCGAGTTGTGATTGTGTGTAAAGTGGCTGTGATTCGCGAAAATTATCTTGAGATACGATATAACGACGGTTCTCTGCGAGTGGAGAAGCTGTCGGGCAGAGGCAGGAGGAGAAAAGGGTGGTTGTGGGTGTGGGTGTAGGTGTAGGTGGGGAAGGTGACGTTTGCGAGGGTGAGTATCATTGTAGGGCATGAAGCATGACAGGGCGGCTATTGTATGCGAGACGCATAGCTCGCGGTACGAACGGCGAATAGTACAAGGGAGTGCCTGCCAGGCAGCCAGCCATCTAGTCAGCCCTTCGCAACCCATAACACGATAAGAACCATGCCACTTTGTTACGTTTGGGGATCGCTTAAGTGCGCGATGATACATATCTTCCTACCACCACCCTCCAGATAATTCTTCGCATTCAATTTGTACAATATGCTTGATCCACCACGATGATAGACTCCACACGCCTTAACGCCGCTATTTTACTCCGAATTCGGCTTGTAACATGATAACCGTTGATAAGTCCCTCTCTCGGCTCTGAGGAAGAGGGAGGAGAGAAAGAATTTTTTATAATAACGAACTCGGGAGATATCAGCAGAACTTTCTGGGGTTAATAGGATATCCAGTTGCAATTCTGGGGTCCGAGAATAAAAGTGTGTGAACATCCGTTTGACGATATTTCATTTATAGATAAGATGTGATAATATGTGAAAAGAATTCAATTTGTTTAAATAATTGAATATTAATTAACCAATGTTAATCAATATTCCATTAGACCAATAGTAATCATTTTTATAAAGAAAAACGAATTTCCGAAGAAAACAATTATTTAAACTAATGGAATTTGTTTAAATAATAAAAAATTAATGAACCAATGTGGATACATATTCCACTAGACTAATAGAAATAATTTTTATTTAAAGAAAACGAGAATATAGCACTCAGAAGGTTGATTTTGTGAAAAATTGTCAATTTAAGGGTAGTTTTCCAGGTTAGGGGTGTCAAACCCATATGTGTTATAGATGAAATTCTTTGTTGGATAGTTCTCTACAAGCAACCCTGAAAAATTATTCCAAAAACGCCAAAAAGTGATTTTTCCCCATGTTGGAATTTCTTTTTTCGGATTTCGAATCGAATTGGGGGGATCCAGACTCTCTGAAAAAAAAAAGTGTTTTTGAGCCACCCTAATGTGCAGGGTGAGCTGTGTAAAGAAATATTTAAAAAGTAATCTTCTGTTATCACACATTAAAATTTAAAGGATTCGTTTAAGTTGTAATATTATTAAACAGATTAATCACGCATGACTTGGTGTTCTTGGAAAAATTGACTACCTATATGATATATATATATTATATGTGTGGATCGGGGGAAAGATTGTGGACGTCGTATGTGGCATGAAAAATATCGGTGAAGTAGGGTACTGGGAGGAAAAGTTTTGCATGGATTTTAAAGTGAACACTTGTAAACGCGCTCACATGACATGTTTACTGGCCTGTGCGAGGCACAGACATAAAGCGTTCGTTGACACTTTAGAGAACCCTCGTTTCATTTCGTTTGATACGCAAGGGTGTGTAAGGACTTGTTATCTTTTGCACAGGTTTTTAAAACGTATTTGCTAATTTTGTCTCGTTCCGCGAATGATAATATAAATATATTGTCTACTGAGTTCCAGAAGGTATTGTATGTGAGGAAGAATACGTTGAATTAAAGAAAATATTACAATAGCTTTTAATTAACTGTAGGTTTGATTAAAAAGATTTATTTTAAGAATTAGTAGAATAACAAGAATAAATAAGAAAAGCGAATAAGGTTCCACATAGATGTACGTTTTTTCAAGTTCGGAAACTTGGAATGTCTGGGATGGGTGGCGAAATCTTTACAATTCAGGACTCGACCAAAGTGGATTTGCGGAAGAGGCAGAACAACCACGATACGCTATAGAGGGTGCTGGAGAACCAAAGGCCATTAATTACGTTACGGAAGAACGCAGTCGTTGGTTCAAACAAAGACCTCCGTACATCCCCGAAGTTCGTAATTCCGTGTACATCGTTTCAACACGGTTCATATACTGGGTCTAATTATTGCGAATTTACATAGTTATTTCTTCTCCCTCTTACTCGCATTTACCCCCCCCCTTGTTTCGGACAAAACGACAGTCCTATTGTCTCTTTAGTATTCGCTTCTTTTCTCTCTATTGAAAAATTGGACTCATGATTTTTCTGTATAAATTTGAATGAATGTTAAGAGATTGATAATTAATATTGAACTTTAATATGTGAAGCTGTTTGAATATAAAGATACTTTGAGGAATCAACTGGTGAGTTTTTTCAAACCGGAAATCCACATCCCGCATCAAAAATAAAATCAAGGACAATTCCACGTGATAGATGTTTTTTCTCCATCTGTACAGACAGATTTGAGAGATGGTTTTATTGTGTTATCAGTAGTGGGAAACGAAATGAACTTTTAATAAATAACTCGAGTCGATATTTCAAGTGTAAAAGCTGACAAGAGCGGGAAGGACTCGGCGGAAGTTGCGCTGAATTCGGTTTTAAGAAATAATTATTGAGTCGGCACCGCTCTTGGAATTGGCAGACGGCTTTCATTTGTGTAGGTAGCTTGTCTCTCTGGATGTAGTTGAGAAAGAGAGGAGAGAAATAGAGCGAGAGAGACACAAAGGGAGACGTAGACTGAGCGTGGCGCAGAGTAGAGGCATCCGCGCGCTCATTTCCGTTTTGGGGCCGTAGAACGGGATGAGATGGGGATGAGAAGGGGATGGGATCAGGGTTGGATGGGTGGGGGCGCTAACTCGCGAGATATTAATTCCGTGTTAGCGCTAGGAGGGTGTTAGGGTGAAAACTACGTGCCGAGGGGTGAGATGGAAAGAATGAGTTAGATAGAGAAAATCTGAGAGAGGAAGAGAGAGAGAGAGTGAGTCAGGCTTAGGGTGGGAGTGGGCGTTACAAATCAAAGATTAGCCATAGTTAACTCGACTTGCGCAGTCAAACAGTTAATCAATAAACGATTATTTACATCGTATGCCCGCGCGTCGACGGAAAATCATAGTAATGTGCTACCCAAATGAGATTTTGTTTAGACCAGTTGATTCTGCATATCAAATTATGAAATCATTTGAAACGGGAGAGAGATAGATGGATCAAAGAATTTGATAGAAATAAGCGATTTTCTGGAAACTTAAGATCCACCTCGAGTCTTAAAATTTATGTTCATTACGACAATCACAAATTTATTCTAATCTCCAAGGAATGTAAGTTTACCTCATCTGTGATAGTCTGGCAAAAGTTTGCTTGTAGATTGTGGAATGGTAATTATAGTTTAATCGCAGTCTCTATCGACAGTCCTAATGACTTTGCCGCTTAGCATCGTGAGTTATGTCGTGAGTTTGTGTTCTCGAATTAATTGATACTTTGAAAAGTTATGAACGAAGGAAAATTACAATTTCGTCGTTCCTATAACAAACTCTGTGTCATCAAAATGTCTTTTTAAATAATACATACAGTAGGTCCACGTATTTTAAAGTTTGGATTAGTGGAGTTAATTCTTCCAGATTTAGAGACAACTAGAACCGGATTGAACAAACATTGGGGTTATCGAGACAAGGTGTTATGTTGAACCACCTTAGTGTGGCGTATTATGTAATCAAGGTCATTGGGATTTTAAAACCTCAGCCAGAGGCGAAAAATGAGCGTAGGAAAAGCGTGGTCAGCTTGGTCACGTGGCAGAGGCTTGGAAAGGTGGCAATTGTATAGTGGTGGAGATGGAGGCCGCGTAGACGACGTTGGAGGTAACAAACGGCGTTGGGTTGGGGCTAGCTGGATGACTGGCGGCGGAAGCGTCGTCATGGCGACACATCGATCAGCCGCCGCCACGCGATTCCAGTCGAGCCGAGGATGCCGAGGTCGATCTCATACTACTGTGCCACATCGCGATACACACCCGCATCCACGTCCGTCTTCACACTCCTACCCTTTAACACGATCCGCAAATACGTAACTCAAATCTGTCCTTAACGGTCGAATACAACGCTTAATCTACACTCTGATGTTGATTTAGCGTCGAGAGAGCTCAGGGTTTCAATCTTGGGAAAGAATCTCAGCTCAAGATTTCTTTGCAGGAATCCTGGAGGGATCCTTTACTCTACACAGGAAATTGGCGAAGGAACCATAGCAGGATTCAATCCAGAAACTTTTACCAACAAAGGATCTTTCACAATTCATTCCTACACTGAGAGAAATTTCTGGTGCTTGGAACGTGATTGTGCATGGTTAAAAATGTCCTTAACTACTTTGCATCGACTAGGCTTACATATTATGCATTGGAACCTCCTGAATCGATCGGTGATCAAATGAAAATAGTAGTATGACCAAGAGTATTAATCAATTAGACTCAAAGACGAGTTTAAATATTCTTATCTGCCATTCATTATATTCATGAGGACCAAAAAACTCTGCTCCTTGGCATTTCTGACACAACCTTCCTGTTTTCCTATCATAAAGTTAAGGTCATTTTTAACTACGTCCACTACTTCCTGATACCAGAAACTCAAAATATGAGACACACGACTAGTAATCACGTTATAGTAGAGAAGATTCTAGTCAAAGCAACTCTTTTTTTCTCAACTACATTTTATCTAGTCTGTATAATATGCAGGAACCTCTGGAGGAAGAAGTTGAGTCAATCAGCGGTTGAAATGTGTACAGGAATTCGCAAAGGATTTTTTTTCTTCACTGTAAAAGTTCTATATGACCCAGCTGAAATTCCTTTCTAGTAACTCGAGGTGATAGGGGTATATTCCTTTAGAAAGGATAAAAGGAGAAAAATAGGGAAGAAACTTTGAAATTCAGCTTCCCTGTTTTTTAAAAGTCAGCTTGTTTGACAGGTTTTCCTTTCTCCATCCTTATCGAGTTTGCCGCTGCCCAACGATTACGAAATCTCGAATAAATTTTCACAGGTCTTTGAAAAGCAGTCCTGATAGTTCGAATCGAGGGTGAGTTGATACTCGAACTACGATATATGTATAGTCGACCACACCGATGAGGACGAAGATGAAGACCGGTGTTTGTGGCGTCCGCCGCCGCCTACCCGGCAGCCGACAAAAAGGCGAGAGAATTTCCTGAAATCCTTTCTGAGGGGCTGATTGCCATCATTATCGTGGAGTGGGTAGGAGTAGAGCAGCACTGGAGGATCGTAAGGGGGTTTGCTAGGGATTGGCATGGAGTGGCAACGTTGAGGAAAAAAGAGAGAGGACTGGAATCAAGGGATGCTCGTTCAAGAGAGAGTAGAGTAGAGGACAATCAGTGGTATTCAGCTCGAGACGAGGAATGGAAAGGCTACAAAGAAGAGGATGGAAAGAGGATCCCACTCGTGCTTTCTCTCTCCTTGTCCAAACTGCTAGCTCAACCACTTTTTCTCATTCTTTCTTTCTTTCTTTCTTTATTTCTTCACCCTTGTCGTGCCTTTTTTCTCCCTCTCTCTTGAATCGATCGACCACCACATTCCATCGACCCTTCATTGCTACACTAGATAACACTAAAACACTACAAGCCCCATATAACAGACTGAAGAGTGCAAACCTAATCCTTCAGAACTCATCCACTCGACTACTGATCGCTGATCTCTTGGCTAATTATGAAAACCCTCAAGCTCTGAATTTATTTGATAAATGGATTGGAAAAATTCATTCTAAAGATGCACTTTCACCTTTATAGATTGCATCAAATTCAAATTGAACCATATTCAGGTATTCCTATTTAAGATTGCTGGATTTTTAAAACGCAGGCGAGTTCAAATGCGGTGAATTTTTTACACCCCTAATGGCTTGAAAATGGTTCAGAAGCTATTTTTACTGTGTATTTTATGATAGACAAGAATCGATAGCTTTTAAGTCAATCAGATTACTTTTCAGTAGAAAAGGAGGACTATGGTCAGACATGGCGGATCAAATAATTCAAAAATTTAAAAGGTGTATGTTATTGTTGCTAATTAACTTTACGCTACTTTGCTTGCTTTCTTCAGATATTAAATCGAGATAGAATATTTTGGAATCAGAGAATGAGTGATCTGTTGCTCGCAGGCAGCGATGCACGTCGACAATATTGACAGGGAGCCAAGAAAAGACGAAGGGACGTCTCCCGCCCTTTCGATGCTTATACTTGATGTTTAGCTCACTCCCCAGTCACTCCTTCATTGACGCAACATTAAGCACACACGATAACGCATGATTAACTGGCTAATGACTTTCTCCCTCTTTTTCCCATCCCGCACTGTCAGCGGGGTATCGTCGATTACCACTTGTGTGTCACATTTATTCGAAATGTCAAGAGGTGATTCTCGCACTGTCATTATAATTTCAAATTCGATGACTTGAATATCTTAAAACGAACCGAAACTTATTAGATCTAAACTTCATTTTCTGCTATAATTATTTTATGTGTTTAATGCAATTTAAATATTTATTTAACCCTGTTTCTGGACAGAACCAAAAATCTGAGTGATTTATCTTACTATGAAATACATTGTACGCATTCCAAGGTAAAAACTTGATCAACAGCAATTATTTAATTATAAAATCAGGGGTGATATTGATAATAAAAGGAACGATTTTCAAAATCTTGGAAGACCTTGATTTACAGTAATAGATAAATATAAACACAATCAGTATCCTAAATATATTCGACTATGGCGACAGGATCAGAGATATTTTGCAATTCAGAATTTTTGAGTAAATATTCTTGGCCCTCTAGTGGTTTTTAGTTAGACCATCACAAAGAGATTTCGTGTGGTACATAAAAGCACTGCCATCTGTCCAGAAGTTCTCGGAACTCTGGCAAGTTTCTTCTGTAGAATTTTGCTGTATTGATCCATCTAAAGGGGATGCAATTTACAGGGAGCGTATCTCTATCATAGATGGTCTTATCAACCTCTTCCTAACCGATTCTCGTTAACGTTTGCCAAGCTAGCTTCGATTTGCTAAGATACTTAAAAATATCAGTTTTATCAAGAGATTCGTGCAACCTTTAAAGTTTAGTAAAAATTTTAAATGAAAAATTCTGTTAGCGCATTAAAAATGATCTCGAGAAAATGGATATTGATCCATCCATCTCTGTCTTTTTTAAATATAATATAATATATGTCGCATGACAAAACTTATATTAATCTGTTGGTTCACCATTTTTTTAGAGTAAGTTTTTTTGAAAATAAGTTTTAAGAACTACTGTAAAAATAGGAATTTTTACTTTTGGACAAGATTTAGATTCTACTGATTATTAAGTATCTCAGAAAGAAAGAACCTAGGGTATTTCAAGTTTCCGGGCCAGGACAGACTTGGCTTATGAGTTTTCCGAGTTTTAGTGATTTTTTAAGTAAAGCTGACAAGTTTCAGCTGAATAAAATAAAATAAAATAAAACGTGTCACAGCATTTAACACCAACCCTTCCTAATTTTTTTCAATTCCCAGACAATTCCCGGATTTCCTTAAATTCTCGCACACAGTAGACACCATGAAACTTCGGATTAGATCGGAATGAAATTGTTTGTTCGAATAAAAATCCCGGAATGATTCAGATTGACTCGACATGAATCTCCAACCCAAGACTTTCGCCAGGAAGAGATCGTGATCGCCAATATTCGATCACTTGTGACATTGATAGCCTCCTTTATACTCACCTTATGAATATGAAAGCTTAACCTTTGATACGGACTTTGGATTTCCGCAAAGTCACGAATAATTTTTGACTCCCTTATTCAGACAGTGCCTACAGCCTACAGTTAGTAGCGTAACGAGGTTATTTCTAGAAGGAAAGAGGGTGGTCGGTAGGTGGGCATAGGTCGTGCGAGGATGAATAATGATTCGACAGTGTCTAGATGGCGGCGATGGTGATAGCAAGTTGCTCGCACGTGGTGAGAAACCGGCAGGAGGCTAGGAGGAGGAAGGTGGAGAAATACGAAGTTACCAACTCGTAGATATACGTAAGCGATAAGACCCTTCGATGTGATCCCTTTTCTACTGGGCCTGCACGCGCAGGGCTTTTGTGCGCCGCGCAATAATTGCGCTTTACCGTGGCGTGCGGTGGAGGTGGCGCGGCAGGAGGGTGAGTGGAACAGTGGGAAAAGCCGAAGAGCAATGCATAGCCTAGGCGACCTAGGCAGTGGAGCAGGACGATTACGACGGGGATGGGGCACGCGCCGGAACCGGAACCGAGAGTCGCGTGTCCCCGCCGTTCCCGAGCGGAACTATCATGATTAGTCACGGGCTGCAACGATCAGAGGACTTAAAACGAGAGGACAGGGGATCATGACTACAAGGACGAAGAAGACGGCGATGATGGTCGTTCACTCAGCCTACTGACAGTCTAGAGTCGAGGCTTTCAATCACTGTTCGTTCTGCAATCTCTTTGAAACTGTGGTGACATGGGTCGGTGAACCGACGGGATCGTCAGGAACTGCGGCGTTTTCGCATCGACCTCTTGGGGTCTTTAAACAAGGGTCGTCCGGAGGTGATATGCTTGGACATTGCCAAATTGATGCCACGGTTGATACGCAGATCGGAAGAAGAAAATTGCAAGAAAAGAGATTGTCTTTGATTCGTTCATTTTATTCAGGAGTTCTCTTTCGAGTGCTCTGACATGAGTTGAGCGCAGAAAAAAATAACTCAAGCTAGATTAAGTCAGACTGAGTAAACCTCCCCTTGATAACGTGTAAAATAATAGCCAGATTTCCGACCATTAGTTTACTCGTGTAGGCCAAGGTTTCCAGGTTGACACGAGCTTTTTCCTTTTTCTTCCTGCAAAAAATTTCATGATATTTCAAATCAAGACTTGAAACTGCAAAAAGTTAAAGTTTTAAAAGCTTAGCAAATCTGATTCGCAAGTCTCCCTATATTCACCTTCTTTTAGACCACCCCTTGGTTGTCTAGACCAGGAAGCAGAGGGAGACGTTCGGGTTTGCTGGTAGTACTGGTAGATGCGGAAACGTAGGGGCGCGTTAAGGTTGACCGGACGGAGGGCAAAGGCAAAGGGAGCAAGGTTTAAGGGTGACGAGGAGAGTTCGAATCCCGTAACCCCCAGGTTAACCGATACCGGCAATTATCAACGCGTCGTTCTCCCTTCGTTAGATCATCGAAGGGGCCGACGCACTGCTTTATATATCACATAGATATAATCATTTATCTCTCGACGTGCATCATTCCATATAATTAAAGTAACCCTGGATTTCAAGATCTGAACACGAATCAGATTTTGTTACTCAACAGAGTTTATTACGATTTTTGGTCAAGGCTATTTCAGAATGCTAGGTCAATTTCTGTAAAAGTATTTACCTATACAGGGCTACGAGCATGAATATTCAAATATAACAGACGAGTAAGCGAAGAATTTAAAACCATCGTTGAAAATATAAACCCTTATTTGGCACGTACAGAATTAATGGTGTGTTAGAACTACCATTTAGATCAAACATCAATTACGAAGGCAAACATAGGGCGTCGTTCATCTAATAGTTATTACAGTTTTTCTGAGCACTCTTCATACACAAAAACGCAGATCAAATTTATTTCGTCACTGTAAATTATTTTGGTAACATGCTTTTCACTATACGTGTTCATAGGTAACTTCAGAAGTTTTGTCTTATCTGTTAAATGAGGGATCAGCGGGACGACCTTAATTTCTTGACGTAAAGAGTATCGCTAGAGTTTATAGCTGACTGTGCTTAAGATGTAGTTGTATATTCCTATAGAGCAATGGGCCCACTAGTGTGTGTGTGTGTATGTGATCTAAGTGGTTGGATATCCTCTGGAGCGTAGATAGGAATAGATAGTCAGCCCTTAACCTCAAACCCCTTTCCGCGGGCTGCGAAGGCAGCATCCGGGATCCTGAGGGTGGTTGTTCATGGGGCGGTCGGTTGCCATGGATACGCTCTCGGCTAACCCCTAACCACTCCTCCCTCGTCATCCAGATTTTCCAGCCTCGCCGCCATCATCGACCCACCATCTTGCCATAACCAGCAGAGGACACAGAAATTTGGTGAATCTCGAATTTATGCTAAAACCCGAGTTCACGGTCCAATGGTTTTCAATCTCGACTTGTACTCCCTATTTCTGTATCTTAATCATGGACATTTTTTAAAACCATGAGCTCTAGGTAAATCTTCACAATCGCCGGATCAATTGAATCTTCATTCCTTCATCAATCGTTCAATTTATAAAACGATCTCACTCCTCTAGAGCACGATATTGCAATTTCATGTCTGGCCATGAAATTCCTTTTCTACTGGGTAGGAATACTTATAGGCCATAGATTTATTTTTAAGAGGTAATACCACCTTGTGCATTTTTTTAGCGGATCTGAAATTTTAATTGTAACTTTATAATAAAATTGTCTAATGAACCACCTAGGATTATATCGAAATATTGATTTTTAAAAAATGG
The DNA here is from genome assembly GCA_032275145.1 of Synergus laeviventris. Lineage (NCBI taxonomy): Eukaryota > Metazoa > Arthropoda > Insecta > Hymenoptera > Cynipidae > Synergus > Synergus laeviventris. Next base: position 1,207,300 of record JAUESI010000010.1, read on the forward strand.
CGTAAGTCTGAAGGTAAAATTGTTTTTTTTCTTTTAATACAAAAATCGGTAGTATATCTTTAATAGAATTGGTAAATTTAATTCAATTTAAGAAAAACTACGTGCTTCGTTATAAAATGTTATTATTAAGCTACAGTTCACTGTACAGATCAATCGGTAAAAAATTGTAAGAGCTAGAGGTACGCTAAACAAATTTTACAAGGTGGTATTGCCCCAGTAGAAAATGCTTAATGTCTAACCATGAAATTCCTTTTCTACTTGGTATAATTAATTACTAAAATTGTTTTTAAGTAGAAAATCAAATTATTACATCAGCTAGATGCTGATGCTATTTCATGTCCGGCCATAAAATTCCCTTTCTACTTAAAAGAAATACCTGAGACGACGGATTATTTTATTCGCGTTGGCGATTCGCTGCCAAGTACACAAAATATTGACAATACTCAACAATATCTCGAAAAAGTCGTCTGAATTTGCCTTGTTTATCTGGAAAAATAAAATAGGGAAATATACGGATGCGAATTTAACTGCGCTCTTGGAGATAATCGAGAGTATTATTCAGGACTGAGGAAAAAAGATATTGTATTATTGCAGTACGTTCAAAAGCACAACTACGAAATCGGTCGCTCTGAAAGTTTAAATCATCGATAAATTTCAGAAGCAAGTACAGGATATTGGTGCGGGTTAAAGTAGTCGGATGGCCGTTGGTGAGAGAGTCGGTTCGCTCCACCGCACCGATTGGCACTGATACAAACAAGCGTCGCGTCGGTGGGTTCCAACCCACTCTGAGAGGGGTGAGCTCGGTATAGATAACGTGATTTATACCTTTGTGTAATTAATGTCGCCCCTGCCGGTGCTTTAAAAAAACAATCGGAAATCGACGACATCAGAGAAGTGCAACAGTCAGAGACTGCAGTATCGCCAACGACCGCCAGAAGCTAGGTGACAAATTGCAAGCGAATTATGTTTTTGCAATTTGTTAGAATTTTCTGTTGCAGAGTAAACCTGTTCGATTTTAATCTATACCGCTTCTACCGAGCGCATTCTAGTTTATAGTAATAGACAAACTTGAATTTGTCTTGGAGAATGCAGCCTATCTTTAATTGCAACATACTGGCTTAAGATATTTGTTATAGTTTCTTGAAATATTATATGGTAATTTTAAGATAATTTCTTTATCTGTAGATTATATTTGAACATCTATAACTAATAACGATAATAAAATTAGTCTTCTATTTTCAACTGACTTTAAGTGAATCGACATTTTATACTTTCTTTTATGCTTTTATACTTTTTCTGGTGAACCAAATGGAGAGTTCTAAGGTCAGCGGTCAGAAGAGTCTGATAATATTTTTCCAGAAACGACTGTGGTAACAATGGAAAGCGGAAGTGCACTCACCAGTGATTGAGGTCGTAGGCGAAATGGTAGAGTTGGCACGTGGCGGGGGTGAAAATGCGCCTGCAAGGTAACCTCCTCTATCTGCGAGAGCTTGCTTGGCTTTTTCGACACTTTGCTTGAGTTGTTGAAAAGTGCTACCGCAAGCTAGGCCTCGATAGGGCCAGTTTTCCTGCTTGACACTTGAGGCCGCGACCGAAACTCCTGCGGCCGCTGCTCCAGCTCCCGATGGTCCTTTCAAGTCGAGCGCTCCTGCGTACGAACAGCTGGCGCTGTCGTACATCACCAAAATGCCCCTAAAATCAAAGATATGAAACAATTTTTAACATTTGCGTTGCAAATAAATTACATCAATTGAAAACCAATATGAATCGAATTTAAAAGTAACTGTCTAAATATTTGTAAAAAAAAGTGTTGCTTGACATTCAGACTTTTATTTTAAAATAAGACTAAATCGCATATTTTTAGATTATTTACATTTTTCATATCACATCTTTCCTCTATATATCTACAAAACGTTAATGTGTGCATAAACGACGTGTATAATGCTTGTATCATTGGAAGATAGTGCGTACCGGATGTCGACTAACTCGTTGTGTAGTCCAATTTAATAGTGATCGTTCAAAGGGAAATGAGTATTACTAAATGCAATATTTTATTTTTTACACTGAAAATGTAAACAATCTTACATTACACTAAGTAACATTATTTTGAAGATAACAATTTTGTATCGGATGATTAATTTACTAACAAATTAAACTCAGGCGAGCTTAAATGAAAATATTATTCGTTTTTTTTTAAATAACTGTTTAAGCTCTACAGTTTTCAAAGTAAGCTAAGATAAATTGTTCATTTTTATGGAATGCAAGGAATAAAGTGGTATTTAACTAAATGTTCAATTAGTTTGGAGACAAATCTTTTCTAACGATTAAAATTATTTATCGCATTTCAGTTGTTTATTTAGTTCTTGATCGCAACCATGTGAAGCTGAACATTGCAAATATGCATTAGTATTATTTAAGTGTTGTAAATATCGGGTTTCTATTTTTTGAATTTTAAATACATTTAAACTTTCAGCAAATAATTAAAGCATTCATATACTTCAAAATGATATAATTAAAAAAAAATCAACGGCAAACGGGAAATAGAATAAATCAAAAAGACTGATTCAGTTTGAAAAAATAGAATGCTGCTATAAAATCAGTCACTATTCTGAAT
>JAUESI010000010.1:1210013-1234742 GCA_032275145.1 Synergus laeviventris
ACTTGACACTACAGCATATGAAGATTAATTGCTACCGAAAACAAATGAAAAGTTGGACAATAATGAAACAAAATTCAAGATCCGTTTCATTTTTTGTCTTATTGTGTAAATGCTGTAAAAATACTAGACATATTGCACTGTGACTTTTTTAAAATCACGGAAAATATTCACGTCTCCCGCACAAATTGGAACATCACTGGCAGAGAAAATTGGGAACATTTTGAAAAAATGAAATTTGCGAATAGTCTTGGGTAAGTACCTGATCTAGCGAAGGCTGGACCCGAGAAGATGAAGGTACTCTAGGCAGGTTGTCTCGCGCAACTGCGGCCGCCGCGGACAGCAAATTGCCTGCTTCCGGGCCTCATTACATCACTCTGTTACTCTGTTAACTCTCGCCGGAAACCCCTCTGCCTACCTCGTCTAAACTCCCGCATGTATCTACACATACTATTTAAATGCAACGTCGCGGCGATAGGCGCACAATCGCATATACGATGAAAGACTGAGAGAGACTGAGAGAGATACTCAAGATGATAATTCAAAAAAGCACCTTCAGACTATGTATGACTTACAAATGAGTTTGAATTCAGTATTGAGAGTTTAAACCTATAGTAAACTATCAAACTTATAGATTAATTGTAAGAATGTTACGCTTCATGAAGTTGAATGAAATTTTGTTTTATACTGTAAATTTTGGATATAGTATAAAAATAATAAGGAGAATTGAAATCGATTACATGAATATTTCTGGAATAAGTTAACATTTTACATTTTGCTTTTCAATTGTTACAAGTTTGATGTACAAAAAATGCCCTATTCCGTGAATATTAACGGTGCAGAAAAAATGCATGGCGAGATATATCAGAAGAAAGAGGTAGCCCGTGTGTGACTTTTGCATACTTTATCAAAAGGTTTTATATGCATACATGAGTATATATGCACGTGTTCGTAACGGTCTTTAATTCTCTCGGACCATTATACTTTTTTTTCATGAGGAATTCTGCTCCCAGCCTGCTTTTGATTCTCTTCATCATTCATATTAAAGAATTACAAATTCTACCAATTCAGATCTGTTTGTGCCAGTGCCGTGTAATAGCTGTCGATTATAAGAGGCAATTATTTCTTTCGTCTCTTATTGTTAGAGCAGAGTACCGTTGGCATATATGCATATTATGTATATATGTTTAAGATCAAAGCCTTTTTTGAGCTTCGATCCATAATATTTAATGGCAGATCTACAATTTATAGTTATATAGTTCTACGAATGATTTTCAAATATGAAAAAATGCATTTTTAGGGCGTTTCAACCTGGATCGGAATCTTTTAGCTTGAACCCGAATTGCATTGCTTTACTAAAAGAATTCTTCCCAAGCTTTCGGGATTATGTTTATGGTAACGAACTGTAAGACAAACTTAGTATTTCATGGGAAAACATGCTTGATTAGTGGAACAGAATTTTGGTCCCACCATAGTGTATAGTACCTTGGACGCCATTGACATCGGTTCAAAGACCATCACGTGATCCGATAAAGCTTACTCACCGTCAATGCGGGGACCTTCCCTGTCCTGTCTGCACGGACGTTGCTTATGTTCTTCTGTAGAATAGCACCGAATCAAGAAATGACCCAGCGTTGCAGTTGAAAAAAATAAACTAGGTTCAACAAAAAAGAATAGAACCAGGGAGAACAGCAAAACAACAGTAAAACCTTTCCAGCCACTCTTGCCCGCACACTTTGAAAGATTCAACTTTAGGCGGGAAAGACCGTCTAAGAATTCGCGGATGTAGCGACCGGAAGTGACTTTGTGAGTCGCCGGAAGTGTCCTCCACTGTACAGAAAGCACTGAGAACTGCCGTCGACCACAGGTGCGCGGGAAAATATGGAATCCGAAAAATGTCAAGAATGGCAAAAAGAACAGTCTTCGAGAGTGCAGCAATCGCGGAGGCAGGCACAGATCGTTGGAAAACGGTTCGTGAGGATGAGGTTGTCGTTAGCGCGTGGACCGGCGGACTCGGCCGCGACGTCGGACGCACATTTGGCAGCGTCGTTATCAGTCGCGGCACGATTGGCTGTATCGGAGCCTGCGCCGAGGGAGGCTCAGGCTTAGTCTCCCTTCCTATCCTCCACATTGTCAAGCCTCGGCGTCTCTCTCGTGCTCGCACTTTACAGTCGACAGCTTCCTCCCTTTTGCTGAATTCTCCCTCTTTTTCCCTCTCCGAACCCTCCCGACATGGCTCCTTAGAGGCGGGATCATCCACAGGGTGGATCTCCGTTTACTCGTCCAAACACATCACCATAGTACCACATAGAATGTACGTGGTTCACCACCGGCTGAGTGTGCATGCGACGTCCTCGCTTCAATGCACGATCTCCCAATTCTACATCCCTTGTTTTCTTGTAGAGACACACCTGAGCGAATGTGTGTGTTTATTGTGTGTATGTAAGTATTGAATGTTTAGGCAGAGGTAGTATGGAACGAGTTCGAATGGTTAAAGCCATAGATATAGATGTTCGGAATGGAGATGATGCTGGGCTGAAGAGAAGAATAAGCACGCATTATGTGCAGTAGTCAGATAATTGAGAAAACGCTGCTATTCTGTCGAGGGAAGGAAGAACTCACATTGCCTTTTATAAGGAAAAACATTCAGGCAATGGTCCAAAATGCTGATTCGTTATTTTTTTTATTCTTTGTTCAGGGGAATTTTGTTCAAATCATCGAGGGAGAGGTTGGGTTTAACATCCTGCGAGATTAATTCTACCCAAGAGAAGAAGAGGAGGATTTTTAAAGACCTGAATAATTTTATTAGTTGCCCCTGATTTCATTAATAAAATAATAAAATAATTTTCTATGATATCTTCAATGGTTTTGAATATTGCAATGCCATATGAAAAAAGTAATCAAATGCTAGCATAAATTTATTTTTATGATATATTCAGAAGGGTAAAAAAGAAATGGAGGCGCCGGGTATCGATCCCGGTACCTCTCACATGCTAAGCGAGCGCTCTACCATCTGAGCTACGCCCCCAGTGATTCAAAATCTCTAAATTGTTGTTTTGATTGGTGAAAGCAATCTACATTTCTTGAGCGGCCAGAAATAGTATTTGGAACGCCTTAGCCTCAGGCTGTACGCGAGTACCTTTCTCTTCTCTCAAAATCAGTAAAGAGTTCGATCTGCCTGAAAATATAATGAAAAGTGTCCTGATTTACCACAACTGACTACCAAAAATTTAATAGGAATGTTAAACGCAGTAGTGGAAAATGAACTCTTGAAAATTTAACCCTTCTAGTTATATGCTTGTCTGACTTTAAACGGAGTACTACTACTTCTAATCAGTAACCAGGCATTTAGTAGAAACTTTTTAATTTGCAAAATTATAAAAAATATATTTATAATTGAATGTTTTAAAAAAAGATTATTTTTAGTATGTTTAAAGGACTAAAAAAGACTTGGAGGCGCCGGGTATCGATCCCGGTACCTCTCACATGCTAAGCGAGCGCTCTACCATCTGAGCTACGCCCCCAGTTATTTTTTATCTCCAAATTGTTGTTGCGACCGATGAAAGTGATCTATATTTGAATTGATCGATAAAGAAACTTGTGACGTCTTCTCGGACTGCACGCAAGCAACCAGCTCGCACCTTTCTCATGAGCCTACTCTCATTTTCAGAATAAACAGTTGAACGTAATCTTTTGAAATCGCTTTAAATCTCTAGTTGTTAAAAGTTATGAAAAAAATATAATTATAAAATGTACTGTAATAATAATGTTCATGAAAACTTGTTCAAAGTTCTTAGAAATATGTAAGTCCATTTTTGTCAACAATATAAAAAGTTCATTTTTAAATATATATAAATATAACCATCTTTTGCCTTTTCATAAATAACTAAGCGTGGAAAATTTTGAGGAATTCCTTATTTTTACCCAATTTTTGGTTTTGACGCAGAATACCAATGTAAGATTGGTATTAATGAGATATTACTACTATATTGTTGAGCCATAAATCTGGAATATATAAATATATAAATTTAATAGTAACGCATCGTTTGTCTAGAACTTCAAAAAGAAAAGACCTGATCTTTCGCTAATAAATTAAATAATAATATATTTACCATACTGTACACATTTTCTCTGTAATAAGCAGCATTCTCAAATTTAATTTTCCATTAGAAGATCATGATTTACCATATATGGTATATTGTAGAAATATTTCAAATGCTCAATTCAAAACACTTATCAGATTAGAAAATCAACGTGAAAGGTTCTAGCAAGCCACCTGGCGGGCCTCAGGCCCTCGGAGTTTTTTTATCGGACTGCTCAATAACTATAGATCGCTTTCACCTGTCAGTAAAGCAATTTGCAAATCATAAATCATGGGGGGCGTAGCTCAGATGGTAGAGCGCTCGCTTAGCATGTGAGAGGTACCGGGATCGATACCCGGCGCCTCCATCTCTTTTTTACCTGTTTGAGTTTAAAATTTCATACCAATAACTATCTAAAACAAATTATTAACCTTTTTTGCACATAAAGATATTTTCCGATAACTTAAACATAAAATTTAACCATACTTTAAGGCTCATGTTGTTTTAACAATATGATAATATGTATTTCATGTTAAAATACGTTGAAGTTGCACGCAGGATCAGAATCGGAAGTTTGTCGCATAACCAGTAGGGAACCAACGAGCACCGGTCACTTCTTCAGGAAGTTAAACCTAGTGGAAGAATTGGTAGTATATGAGACTCTCTCCCTTCGGGATTTCGATTACAGTAGCGTACTGACATGCTTCATTAATAACGAACGAGATAAACGCACCAGTAAACCGTCGATTTTCTCTTACAGCAAATATTTACTCTATTTTCCAAAAGACTTGAGGAAGCTGTACAAGTTTTCCTCAATTCAGGGGAACGATTATTTAACTTTTTCAATTTCACTTTCACTTCCACTTTTTCGAAATTCATGTCGATTTTTTTTTGCAACATTGTGTGACGATTAAAATTTTAAAAAGATTTGACAAATCGATGTGAAAAAGTGGAAGTGAAAGTGCAAAAAAATAAAAACTTCCATAGTTGCCCCCCGCAACTATGAAATATCCAAATTATGTTTCTAGATAAAATTTCACAGTCTGGTATTTTTTGTGAATAAGAAATAACCTGGGCGGAAAAATAGTACTGCAAATTTGAAAAATCGATAAAATTTCAAATTTATAACCACCAAATGATTCCAATAGAAAATCCGATTGGGAAAATCTCCTCGTATACATAAAGTGCCCATATGTTAATTACAAAATACCTTTAAGACCGGGAATATCCAAACTAATTTCCCCTTTTCTACGTGACCTTGATAGTATTTTACTTGCTACAAAAAATTGTCTTTTTTACTCCGAGGATCGATAACAGTATTGCAAACACCCCATATATGTTCAGTTAATGTTAATAGCAGGGGCTGGCCCTGTTGTGCTGGGTAGATGCCCCTTTCTCGTGAGTTAGAACTTCCTGAGCCTTGCCTTCCATTCAAACCCTCCTCACCGCTTATTTCTCCAGCTTTACTGTTATACTTTGCTAATGGTAAGGGAGGTAGTATCAGAACTTTTCTTCGTGACCTTCGTTTCTTAAATTCCAAAAAGAATTTTACAATTTCGTCTTAAAACCAGTACAAATATCTCTTTTCCAGTTTGCACTATTATGATTTATAAGTAACACTGTATAATTCAAAATATACTGACATAAACACGTATTAAAATCAGTAGAATTTAGTCTCACGACGTTTTAATCCCATAATTAATGTATGCAAATAAGGCATTCTTCACTTTTCCATAAATGTTTGACCAATCATACGAAAATGTATACCAAATTAGCTCGTTGAAGGAAAAAGTGTAATTACCGCTCGTCACGAACACGTTGCATTCAACAGGTTAGCACTACATTACAACACTTTATCCTCATGACGAGAAGTCTTATTCAGCTTTACTTCCTCTGCAGGATGTGATGCCGATGTGAAGAAGCTTCCAATCGAAGAATTGGTTTCCTCTTAGCACAGAAGAAACTTAAAGCATTTCCCGTTCGACTAAAACAAGCACCATTCAGCTTGAGAAACTGCTTGAATGTCTGTAACACTTTCTACAGGTTTTATTTTAAAACTTTGAACAGATGCTTCTTCTTTTCCTGATTGCACAAATGATGATTGGATAAGTTGGCTCTTTAGTCTATACCATATATGAAACCAAACGTCCGCATCGATTCCTCACGTCCCTATGAGATCTTCAGCTCGCTTCGCCACTTCCTATCGAAAAGAACTGTGTTTGAACGACTCACGCCCGGAGGAATCATTAGCATCGCGTGATTTAATTTGTTACAATTAGGGTAAAGGCCCTGCAACTGTATAGATTGAGCGTCTATACGACACCGCACCCTGCTATTAATATCAGTTAACGAGCCGATATGATCGCTTGTTCGTCCATAGGCCAACGACGCAGCGTATCGGCTATATAGTACTAGCTGCCTCAACTATACTGTTCTCAAATCCATTGATCGCAGTTCTCGAGCTGACTCACCATGAATTGACTCAAAAGCACCAGCTTTCACGGGCAACACCTTTGTATAAACTTTTTCACACGTAAACACGCTTACATCAAAGGGTTTTAATATGATCATATATATATGTGGTTACATATGGCGCACACACCGAGAAAAATATAGTCGCTCGAAATCAGGATGTGTTTTTGAAGATCCTTATTATTCAGAAATAGAATCGACTCGCACGAAATAAATACTTCTAAGTCCTCGGTATCTCGTGGCACAATCTTCTCGCCGATTTCAAGTGCTTTAATGAGACTCGATCTACATTTTTTATATAGACTATCTTTCCAGAAGATGTTTGTGGAATAACAAAAAGGTCGAAGCGAATGTAACTTCGACCGTGAGGTTTATATGCACTCCACATTACTTACCAATACCAATTTGTAATAGCCATTATCTGCCGTCGATCTGGTAGTCAAAATGAGCGTGCCAGATTTCCATAAGCATTCATATATGCGCGGCTGCTCTCAGTACATTATACTTGCATACCTAGTAAGGTGCCGCAACTCCCGTATTTTAGCATTTCGTATAGTATATTATACGTACAGTTCAGACCACTAGTGATTTCAATTCAAATTTTTATATCATCACTGTTACATTCATAACATTGATACTAATAATAATAATAAAAATAATAATAATAAAAAGCTTTATATTGATTCATTGATTCATTCATTATTCACTTTGTCACATTGAGGCTCCTATACGCTCCGCTCGCTTATCGTGTTCTTTTGTCTCGTGATTTTTTTTGTGTCAACCAGTTTGACATTTTATTATGTAGGTTCAGTTTGTGAAACTATCTGACCACTTGAAGTTGTCCCAATTGCATGAAATTTCTTTAGTTCAAATTTGAATCACATTTTATAGTTAAATTCTAATCATTCAAAATTCAAATAGACTAAATTTATTTCAAGTATTTGAATTTTGAAAACTGGACAACTGATAACGTACATTATTACAAAAAGTTGTAAAAATACTTATTATTGATTTAATATTTTAAACTAGTTACACTAGTTTATAATAATATTTATCGCCCAAATGCTATTGGTAAATATAAATATCAGCAACTTTGGAAATTACATGGAAACCACAGCAGAGGTTAATTACTTCGAATTTCTTTAGTGAAGAAAACAATGCTAGATGAAAAAAACATATTCGTAATAATTATATGAGTAATAATTATTATACGAAACTAATAAAATACGCTGTACATAGCTACATGTACAGCTGCCTCACGATCGTATGGCACGCGAACCTGATTGACTTGTAGATGAGGCGACAGCCGATACCAACTACCCGACGGTCAAACCCCCATGCTCTTTATGCGGCTATGGGGTTGTGTAGTCTTTCTCTCTCTTGCTCTTTCTATTCTCGTTCTCCGCTTGTTGCTGCCGCTACACTGCTACCAATCGTTATCTTGTTAATTAATCTTGGCTGGCCGCGGCTGCCGAGCTCTCGAATGGCGGGTGCGCAAAAGACCCCCTGCGAAAATGCAGTGAAGGAGTCTATTGATAGTTCTATTGTCTTTTCTCGATTTCAACATTTTTAATTAGAGCTTGTCAACGGCCCTTCATCGCTAAAATGATAGTCACGCATATCTTTTTAAAAAAGATTTTCACTTTTCTATTATATGTTTCTCATCATATTCATACCATTTCTTTCCAGATCATAAAATTTAATTCACAAGGGATCGTATGGGTTCATCTGGAATGAAACCTGAGAACCGGTATGAGTTTTTCAGAGTAATTTTACACCTGAATTCAGTCCATGAAGGACCATATCAGTTCCTGACAATAATTATACATTATTTATATTTACCCCAAAGTGCAAAGATTTAGTTAATGAGTTTCATTCTAAATATCCTGTAACACAATAGAGCAAATAATTGCAAAATGTTTTCTTTATAGTGGAAAAAATAAAAATACTTTCTGTCAATTGGGGTGAAGTTTCCCATGTCTACTTGTGTGACGAGCGTACTATAATATATATTTTAATTTACTGGATTAAAAATATAAAAAATAGTTCCCAAAACGGCGTTGCTCGGTATTTTAAGATACAAATGATTGTAAGGAATTTATTTTTATGTTGAAGAAGTCAAATAAAATCCCGTAAAATCCTTTAAAATTACTTGAAATTCTTTTACTCTTCTGTAAATATCTTAAACACCTTTTGAAAACTTTTTTAAACATTTTTAAAAATCCCTAATATTTAAAAAATCGTCAGATTGCAATCAGAAGTAAAGTCCCGGTTTTTTAATTATATTCCCAGGCACTTTCCGGTTTCCCGATCAAGCAATGGGGGTAATGGGGTCTCGAGGGTTACGCTAAATGCAAGAGGGGATGATGATATTAAAAAATTTAAAAAGGTCAACGCATGTGTAAAAATAAAGAAGAATATCCTAAGAGACATGACTGCGTCCACCTATTGATGCTCTATCAAATCACAAACCTATTCAACTTTATTATCACTCGGTTCTTTATCGTGCGAACAGGATATCGATTATCCACTGTTGCCGGCAGGGTAAGGTATCACGCGACACGCTTGCATTCGATGAGGACGCGCGGCGTCCCCTAATTGCGGGGGTAAGTTGGCACGGTATTGATTGCCAGAGAGTCCGAAGCTTGAAGGGTGTGCAGGACGCTTGCGTGTGCGAGAGAGAGATAACGAACGAGTAGGCGCGCATTCGAGAGGCGGAAGGGGGTGAAAAAGAGGGAGAGAGAAAAAGAGCGGAGAGTACGGAGAAACGGCGGGCGCCATCGCGCGGGCGACCGCGACTGTAAGGGGCGGCCGCCAACCCCCTCAGTTTTTCCTCCCTTATATTATTCGAAAAGATGGTAATGATGGCTGGAATGGACGATCACGAGCGAAAAATCGTCCTTGAGTTTTGCCACCTGCTTGAAAAGAGTAAGCAACTGTTCAATGGACTAAGAGACCTGCCCCAATACGGCCACAAGCAGTGGCAGGCATACTTTGGCCGTACCTTCGACATCTACACCAAGCTCTGGAAGTTCCAGCAGCAGCACAGGTGAGTCATGTTTCACTTTAATAATAACTTCTATATTAAGACCCTTTATTAGAAAGCCAATTTCCTCAAATCTGAAAGAGTTTCATTCTCAGCGTAGGATCAGTCGTATACACGTGAATGTGCATGACTGTACTATGCGCGAAACTCAATCGCGTGCCATGTGACCAAAAGTTTCAACACCATTCAGCGAATTGTTGTCTTTTGAGCATTTAGAACCCGTAGTGCGCTTACGAGCTTCCCCTTTCAAATTATTTGAGTGTCCCATCTTGCAGGGATTAACGAAAAGTGGACTGATTGATTCACCTATTTTTAAGTCTCCTTCTTACGTCAATTGGATATGCTTCTATGTAGGTGACATTTGTCAATGAATTTCGGAAGCTGAGCTTCTGTGACGTCCTCTTTTCAGAGAAGTTGCTCCCCCTCCATCAATTTTACATGAACCTTGACCTTTCTTTTATAAATATCCTTCTATTCTGCAAAGGGGCTCTTTCTTTTATCAGTATATCTATTTTTATTCCAAGTTCTGTATTTTACATCATCTTTTACTACCCCTTCTTGATCAAATCTCAATATTCCGGATGCAAAAAATATATTTTCAAAATTCTGCTTATATCTCAAGTATAGTTACAAAGCAAAAGAGCTGCACTAAAGTGGGGTTATGTATACTGAAGTGGAATATGTCTGGTGAAGGAGGGAGAGTCTGCTGAACGTTAACTTGCTGCGTTTGCTAAAGTTGAAGTACGTCTGTCGAGGAAGACTGATAACTTACGATGACATGACTAAAGCGAAAATTCGCATGACTACCAATAAGTGGATGATGCTTATGATCCTTCACACGATCGCTTATTGCCGTTAATAAAAAGGACACTAGCTTACTTAGAAAAATGTCACGATCCTCTCTTTCAATTGTAAATTGCGCCATTCTTTTAAAATTATACTCTTCTTTTTGCAGACAAGTACTGGATACAAAATATGGGTTGAAGCGTTGGCAAATAGGTGAAATAGCTAGTAAAATTGGTCAACTATATTACCATTACTACTTGCGAACAAGCGAGACAAGTTATCTGCACGAGGCGTATTCTTTTTATGCAGCCATACGCGGTCGTGCATATTACAGTAGAGCAGCGAAAGAGGACCGTAGTGACCTGATGGTGAAGAAACTGAGGTATTACGCCCGTTTCATCGTCGTCTGTTTGCTCTTGAACAAGATGAAGCTGGTGAGGGAACTGGTCGGGGAACTCGATGCCCAAATCGCCGATTACACGAGTACTTACGAACCGGAGGACCAGGTCGAGTGGAATCTAGTCCTCGACGAAATCAAGGCGTTCGTGAAGGCGGAGGCGGCTGTTGGTGTTCTCCATTCGGACTCTAATCCAGTTGTGTTGACTCATAGACTCGGTCCGTTAACGTCGCCACCGGTCGAGCGATCGCCACCCATGTGCCTATCTCTTCAAGAGATTCTGATCGTTGGCAATTGTACCGATCAGGTCAAGTTCAGTGAGTTGTCTATGGATATGTTTAGGATGCTACAAACGCTGGAGCGAGAACCAAGGGATGACCCAAATCACCTTCACGACATGTCGCCTGCAGGCAGAATGCCCTTCAGGCCCGGTCCCTATCCAATGGAAAATGGGGCACCTAGGCGTGACAATCCGCACAAGTATCTCCTATATAAACCAACCTATAGTCAGGTTCAGGTGTTCCTTGCCAGTGGGTTCAAGGAATTACCAGCGAATGGGGCACTTCTCCTTTACCTTTCCGCCGATGGCTGTTTCTCCACAGTGAAAAGACCCGAGGAAAGTGAGTATTGTGCTATTATCATCAATCATTTTTCAAACTTATTAGTGTCTTACCATAAAAAGTTCTTTTTCAACAGTCATCTTCCTTTATAGTTCGTTAAACGAATTCGAGCAAATAGAGTTAAGCTTCAACTTGGGAAAATGTCTGTAAAGAGTCATGAGTTAGCTTACAGTATTTAGTTAAGAGCCACTTAAAAACTTGAGCCCTCATACATGCCAAACGGACTAAAGTTTCAAGTGGAACTCAATTTGCCTAATGTTTGCCAATTGCATGTTAATGAACATAGCGTATTTTCGAGATAAGCTCAGCCAAGAAACTGTCGTTATCAATATTGTTATTGGTGCTAATTGAGACTATCTTCGTGTCGGTTACAAGAGCTCTTCTAAATTGGATTTCAAAGCCGTCTCTATCGTATTTGGCGTTCTTGAGAAAGGCTTCATCGTCGCCACAGATCTGAAGAAGGCTTTGACACATCTTTAAATCGATTTTCACTCAAGTCATCGCGAGGAATATATTTGTTCTATTTCAGTATACATCAAACTTAATATTCAGTCCAATCCTTCACTTCTTCTTTCATTTATAATGTCAAGATTATTTTATGCCGACACGAATTCATACAAAAATGTTCGGTCACTTTAATTGTAATAAAGTATTTTTTAATTTAACAAAGTAGACTCGAAATATTATCGAAAAATATTAACTGCAAGATCAAAGTAAACCACGCAAGGGAATCTCGAGACCTTCATAAATTGACTTTGCTCTCCCCTTCAATAGCCGCGCGTTAAATATAACACCTTCAGATGCGTGGCTGACCATAGTCGTTCATTTCTACTGCCGTTCCATATTGCAGACAGGATATACTTTTTTATGTCAAGACATCATCATTTCTTTTTATAAAATAAATTATTTTATATTCGAATGAAGAAAAAGGGACTTATTTTATAATGCTTGGTGACTGTAACCTGGATAAGACACATGCTTCTTTTAACTTTTTTTTTTGTTTTCAGTGGGCTACGACCTAGGAGGGGTATCGACGAGTAGTAAAAGAGAGCCGGACCATGGGAAGAGGCCAACCGGCGGAAAGGAGCCTCACTGCCTTTACCCCGGAGACCTGTATCCGTTCACGCGAAAACCTCTTTTCGTGGTCGTTGACTCGGATAACAGCTTCGTGTTTCAACAGATACCTCGGTACTTTGGCCAGCCACTGATGGTCTTAATGTCACCCCAAGACACACCATCAACATTAAGAGACCTTCGCCACGGTGGAAGTCTCTTTACCCTCTTTCTTCATGCCCCACTCGCCGCCTTTTGCCTTATCTGTAACGTTGGTAGCCTCGCCGTACATCACTGGGAGCGTTGCCAAAGTTACATCGAGCGATTCCTCATCGAGGCCAGTCGGCTCGTTATGCGATCTAGATGTGGTAAGAACTCTCAGCTATGCAACATATTTTCTCCCACCTTTCTAAGATAGCAATCTGTCTTTTAATTATGAAAATGCAATAGCCGAGAGATGAGAGATGAGAGTAACTATCTGTGTCTCGATTGTTTTCTTTTCGCTTCCGCAATATTTCAACACTAATGAGCTAAAGCATCAAACGTCTAAGCTGACGAAAACGAAGTTTTTTTTTCATTCATAACTCTAAAAATTCCTTTAAATTCCTAAACGCTTTTGAAATATCTTGAAACCTTTTGAAATCGGTGAAAAAACCTTTTGATCTTTCCTTTCAACTCTTTTAAAAATTCCTAAAATCATAAACATTATTAAAAGAATGGAAAAATGTGAAAAACAAGGTTTTACAATATTTCAATATGTATAAAAAAACCAGTGTTTAAAATTGGTTGTTTGTTGTTTTATGCGCACTAAAATATTGTAAAACCTCGTTTTTCACGTTTTTGAAACATTTTTTATAAATAAAAATGAATTAACAATCGTATTTGTAAATTTGTAGAAACCAGTGTTCTACAGTTTTTTGGGGACGATTTTTTGCGACTGCTGTTAGTCCGTTACGTGTTCTGTGATGTGGTTCTACACCTACACCGATCGTTTCGTGGTAGACAACAGAGGCCACGGTGCCATCCGCCTTTGCCGGAAGCGGAAGTCCTCGAGCATCCGACTCTGCACAACCTTGTCTTAGATTTGGCTGCTAGTCTGGACGCGCGTGATCACTTTCCTGACAGCAACGAGTTAGCCTGACCCAGGCATCATCCTGGCCCGGCCCCGGACACAACATCCCTGTTACCTTCGTACAACCACGATTACGATTACGATCACGATCACAGCAATTATAATAATAAAATCGTGACATTGAGACCTCATTAAACTGCCTCCAGCAGTTATGTGTGGTCTGTCTGTATATATACGAACACGTACACAAACACAGCATCTGCAGACTCCGTTACCTCTCCATCGCCTTTACGAGCTGCTTTCTGATATTTAAACTGTTCCGATACGCGAGTCATGTGTCAAGTTTAATCCTCTTCGGATAGCTGGATTATCTCGATAATATTTTAATAATACTCGCAGAGCAGTCAGTCATTTACGATGTAATCACGATCATGTCAAAGTTTAATCACCTGTTAATATTAAGATATTCAAAACATTTCTTTGAATTTTGGCTCCCTTTCTTTTTCCTTTTCATAAGGAAAAACTTATCCTTATTTTCCAGTTTAAAAAACTATTTTGAGGCTACTATATTTAAAAAATCTACACATTCCCATTAGTTATGAAAGTAGTGGAAGACAATTTTTAAATATAGAAACTCTAAGAGACTCCTGAATATTTTTATTTAAATCTGGAAACATTGTGTCAGGAAAAAAAGGAAAAAGTTAGGAGGTGCGAGCTAAAATTTTAAATTCCTTGTTTTCTTTGAGCAGCTCTACAACTTTTTGCCGATATTTAGTCGAAAGCTAAAGACAAGAATTGAAAAATATTGAGTATACATTTCTCTTTCGTTCATTACAATTCCTTTTGTCTCTTTGTTGCCAAAGTGAAGCTTGGTCGCTTATTGCATGACGCCATCTAATCTTAATTCAAGAGGAAGA
Source organism: Synergus laeviventris (assembly GCA_032275145.1). NCBI lineage: Eukaryota > Metazoa > Arthropoda > Insecta > Hymenoptera > Cynipidae > Synergus > Synergus laeviventris. The sequence goes on from JAUESI010000010.1 coordinate 1,224,456, forward strand.
GCCGTACATTAAATTATCAAACTTTCAGTACGAATTTGTCGTTCACAGTTTACGAACAGCCATCTTCCTATGGTACGTAGAATATTCGCTTGACGTTCACTTACAAAGATTTCTTTTACGTTCACATCTTCACATCTTCACATTAAATCATTCGTGTTAACAAATTCGTTTTATAAGGTATGCAGAAAGGTGCATTGAGGCTTTCTCTAATTACAGTTAGCCTAATTCTGATGCCTTTATCTAAATAGTCGTTTTTAGAGTCAGTCATTGATGCACGCTTTCGCGTAAAATATTTAACAAAATTTAACTATTTCTTTGTCATTGAAAAAGTGGATGAACCGATAACGTATCTCGTATTAAATAATCTTGATGTTAAGTTTTATGTCCAAAGTACATCTAGTGCGAAAAAAAAACGTTTTATGCAAAGAGTGAATTTATATCTGCATACTCTTCACTAGTCAGTCTAGTTTTTATTAATATCTTCTCACACTTGCGTCTAAATGGAGTCGCCAATAGCATTGTTGCCCAATTAATATTGCTCAATCGATTATTGCTTAGTAGTAAATTTAAAAGTGTGAATATATATGTTACATATGAATATGTAAAATATCAATAAAAAATTGAGCAATATTAATCAGACATAATGCATATTTTTCTGAAAGATGTTCGAGATACACTAAAGTTTCGTACATGTTCTCTATTATTAAACTGGTGACAAATAATGGTTACGAAACATTCATAAAAAAAAAAAACTGCTGTTTAGATTCACCGTTATTCCTCTAATATTGTTGACTCTTTTTACACAAAGGTCGTTAAATAGTAAAAGCAAACAAATTTCTGCATTTGTCCCAATTCCAAGTTGTAACACAAACACTCGTTATTGTAAGTCTCTTTAAGTTCGGAAGTTCTACCTAAGTAACATTTTTTCAAATGCATAAGTCGGAAAGGTACCTTTTAAAATGCGCTTAGGAATATACAATTTTTTGATACCTTAAATGTCTTTTTTTAATTTTAATTTCCTCATCTTCCCTTAAAAAATAAGTAATCCCTAGGATATATCTTTCACTGAACACAGTTGTCATTCTGATCAAAATTTGATTCCAATGATCGATTTTAAATTGACTCAAAAGAGGGATGGTAGCTTCCTGAAAAATGAAGAGTAACTCCGCAGTTTTCTTTTCGTTCGTGCGTGACTGTTATTCGTACATATAATCATGCTGGCATCGCCCACACAACCGTCCTCTCTTCTCAGCGAGTTTTCAGTGACGTCAGCCAAACGAAGAGGCACATTTATTTATAAACAAAAAGTGGAACGCTCGTAAGATCGTTATGATTAATTTGAAAACACATAGAAGTCAGTGGAAAATTATGGCAGACGTTAGTTTAATACGTTTGACCTTTTTACGAAAGACCTTTGCTCTTGAAATCGCTAAACTGGATGTTCCCGACTTCTCGTGTCTAACAAAACGAACTGCGCGACTTGCGAGCTGTCGAATTGTCGCCAACGAGGAGACAGGTGAACGAACGCCTTTGTCGCCACGAGTTAGAAATGGAATCGAAAGAACTATATATAATCGACAATGCATAGAACCTAATCCAGGGGCGACTCAGGAACTTGAAAGACACATTTCAACAATGACCTTCTCAATGTAGATGCATCACATAAATGCATTCAGAGCTTAGTAAATTGTAAGATATATTAATTGTAATATTATGCCATTTTTCGTTTTTTATCCAAGCTAGCATGAAACTTATTAAACAGGATGTCTACTAAATTTTTTCCCACGAAATACCCACATTTTGTCCGGTTACTTTACTCATTAGAATTATGAGTTCAACTGTTTTCAGATGATAAATATTTCTTTCAAACGCTTCTAAATTAATATAATGCACGATTCCTAACATATATACAATAAGTACCATGTACAATTTATTCAGTCTCATTTACTGAAATGAAATGCACTTTCCGCATTAAAAATAACATCAAGGACAGTTCCAGATTTTTTTAATTCCCAAACAGTAGACACCTTGTTAAAGTTTGAATTAAATAAGTTCGTCCATTTCAATGCTTTTATAATTCGATAATTGACGAAGGGCTAGATGTTGATCAGCGGTCAATTTAGGTGCTCCATAACGAGTCTAACAACAAAGTTAAGAGAAATACTTTCATGGTTGAAAAAGTATATATGAACGCAGATTCGATTTTGGCAGAAAGCCATGAACGCAGGTGAGCGCTGTTAGGGCCAATCCGCCCCTGACTTAGTTTCTCTCTTTCTTTCTTTCTCTCTTGCTCAGTCTCCTGCAGCTTCTGGCCAAGTCTCGGGACAGATACGCTTCTGCTCTACGAGCTGCTGGGGCTAGAAGGCGCGCACGTCGCTCTCCTCTCCGAGTTTGTCGGAGGCGGAGGGCGTCATCTTTACGACGACCTTGTCTTGATCAAGAAGAGACCTTGGAAAACCTTGGAAGAAAGAGCCTCAAGGAAAATCGGAAGCAGAAGGTCCAAAGCGAGGGGAATCCAGATTGGGGTGGAGTAGGAGGAATCTGAGGAAAGAAGGGTGAAGAGGAAGAGGGTGGGGATGGAGAACGAGCAACGAGGTCGCACATCCCGAGCATCCTCCACCTCCAGCCTCGGTCGCGAAGTCCGATGCGGTTGTCAGTTTTACCAAAGCGACTCGCTCCTGCCTGAGCGTCGTGCTCTCGTGGGCAGACCACCATCGAGGACCAATATGATGCAGACTCCACCACCTCACACAAGGGTGCCTCATCCCAGGTGAGTCAGAATCGGTTCTGCAGAGTTTTACCTCCTCTAATTAGCCTGCTTCCCCTGTTCCCATTTTCCTCGTGTTTACCGGTTACGTAGTTTTGGATACACATTACGATTCGCGCTTAGATATCCCAGCTATTTAAGGTCCGCTCGTCTGGCTATAGATAGAATTAGCTCCCGGCTCCACGGTGCAATATAGTTCCTCTGTGATTCCGCGTCGCGTTTTAAATGAAGATGAACGCGCATGTCTAATTCGGTTGGTTCATCTCCACGCCATAGGCATAAATCCTGATTCGCTTCCGAGATTAATTGCTTGTCGGGAATGATATAGCTGAGTCGCGTCGCTGAATCCTGACCCAGAGTTTGATGTTGAGGGAGATCAGGTCGCTGTGTCCTTGAAACAGATTCAGTCAGTTTTAATTGATACCTTGATAATACGAATTAACGTAATGGATAGAATACCAAATTATTAAGTCATACTATTGACAGGAATAGTTCAGTTTACTTGAGTGTAGAAAGATTAACAAATGATGTCCCATATCAGTGAGCACGAGTACGAGCTGATTGCACCTCCACCACCGCCGCCGCCACCGATTGTAAACATGGTAGCACCGGTGGTTCGAATCACCGACACGGATGTGATGCCCGTCGCAGACAGCGATGATAGCATCGACGACCGAGGACGATTCCACTCAGGATTGACCCTCGATGGCGATATAATTCTTCCCCTCGATGGGCGATTAGAAGACAGTGCGATGGAAGGTCGTGAACTAGGGGAGACTATAGACACCTCCGACGAGCAGGAAAGCGCACAGCAGCTTCAAGATCGCCTAGAGGAAAATTTCCTCAGTGCACCAAGTCCTGGAATCGAGTCCAGGACTGATGGAGAGATCAACGCTAGTCAGGTAATTTTTTTTTAATCATTAATTTATCTTGTAAATTGTTTTTAGGGAATTGCTTCAACGTAGCGTTGAGCAAAACATAGTCATATTATTTTTACACTTCTTTGAACTATACACAGAATTTTGGATGACACATTTCTGGAATTAGAATTCTGAGTCGGAAATATTTTAACGTGTTAAAGTCCGTAAGATTGCTTTGGTTTATTTTACCAGTAACCATTCAATGACGTAATTGAAGAATATTGTGTTCTGTATAAAAATATTTCTTAATTTCTGCTTCTATATTAACTAAGTACAAGATGTACTTCCTAATTTTTTATAAATCGTGAATTATAAAAAAGAAGCCTTCTTATTCCTATTTCAAGTATATTGAGGATTCTAAATTGAATGTACATAACTATTTGAAAAGTTCAATGAGCCTTTAAGAATGAGGATACCCTCACGCTGTCAACCCAGTAATTAGCAGCACTACGCCATAGTACGTAGTACGAATCTATATTTAGCACGAGGCGACGAACTGTACCAAGAACTTTAAATGAGATCGAATTAAGACATCGGGCATATTATTTTTTCCACTGACAATTTTTTGCCTAACACGTGTCACGTTCATTTTATCACCGTACGAAATTAATTATACTGCTCTAATTTCAAGTCATTGTCTTGGATACATATAATAATTGATCGAAAATAGAAATGTTGTAACTGGTGTTTGTTTGCGTTGCATCTGACAAGAATAAAAGTGAGAACATTGAGATCAAATAAAATATAGTTGTAAGAGTGATAAATGAATGATTTTACAGGTAGACTCATCGGTGCAAAAAGAGCTACCAGGCAAGCAGAGTAGTCATGGTTTTCAAGAGAAGCTCCGCAGTCAAGCTGGCAAACTACGCTCCAGGCTGAGAGGTATCCAGAAACCCACCTTCACCATACCTGCACGTCGCAGAAATGAGAAGACGAAATCCACACCACCAACTAGTACGAGTGAAAAAGCAAAGTCTGAAAAATCCAAGGGCGAAATATCCAAGAGCGAAAAACCCAAGACTGAAAAAGCCAGCAAAATGGAACGTTTCAAAATGGCCCTACCTGAGCGGCCTCGCTTCTCATTCCCTGACACATCGAAGCTAAATTTGCCAAACCGACCAAAGTTTAATATCAAACGTCCCAATATTCACTTACCTAGTGCCTTCAATCGCTCTCGAAAGAGCACGCCTACTCCAAGAGAGCAGACGCGACAACAATCAACGGAGTCTACATATGGCTCGCGCAAAAATATTTTTGATTTTTCGACTTATCCAAGGATTTTTGACAGGAAATCAAAGAACAAAGCCGAATATGCAACTTCCTCGCCTAAAGAGTCACGTGCTCAATCTGCTGAGAGTGCGACTTTTCCACGGACTAAGAAAACCCTCAGAGCTCGATGGGCTCAACGCTTTGGAGATTCGAAACTTTCAGATGAAGAACTTGTGGAGCAGAGTGTGGCAATTGAAAGATCTCGTCCGTGGAGGCATCCTTCTCTGGAGGAGCCACGATTGGCTTTTAGAATTCAAGCCTCGGAATCTCTTGAAGAGTCTGAGAAGTTACCCTGGGAAACAACTGAGCAAAAGACAGTTGAGTATCGAGAAGAGATACAGTATGTTGATTACGAAGAGGATTCTCAAGAACCCTCGGATCAAAGAGCATCAAGATCTAATAATGGGACTAGACTGGATGACTCATTTGACAAAGACTCTGCACTTGATCCAAGATTGTATGGTGATCAAACCGTGGATCAAGAGGTAAAGGATTTGAACTATACGATTAAGAGATCTGCAAGGTATGAAGAACCAGAATACGGTGTCGAAATAGAAGAGGTAGAGGAGATAGAGGTCCTAAAATTGAAGCGAATGGAGTCATTCGAAAATGGTGGTGATGACGATTACGAAGGTTCTTTTCCTCCAGTGGATCCCAGGCAATTTGACATCAGAAAAATGTCTTCAGAAGAACGATCTTCAGTCCGTTCCGATAGAGAACAACAACAATCTAGCGGCAGTTCCTGCGAACGACGACGACGGGGTGTTATCGAGGAGCTAGGTTCTGATGAGTTCTTCTTACGACAAAAAGGCATCAGTCAAGACGATGTGAGTGTTGGAAGATACATCGTGAGTGAGATTCGCGAGGCACTTAAGACACCTGGAAATGCCCTTGCAGACGTTGATATGATTCCCATGCCTCCGCAGCGACCGAACCGCACAAGATCTTTGCGAAAGAGGAAGGAGGACTCTGTGGAATCTTATAATGACTTGCCACCTGCTCGACCAAAACGAGAAAGAACTTTAGGTCGCAGTGAAGAGTCATTTGGCAATCTAGAGCGGACCGGTAGTTTTTCAAGTGCAGCTCACAGAGTGGTGTATCGAGCGGATACAATATCACGTGATATTTCGCCAGAAGAGCCACTAGATGATATAGTTATTGTGAAGCCTGCTCGCAGAAAGTCGAGGAGTTCCCTCTGCAGTCAGTCTCAAGTCGTTAATGAGACTTTAGCGAACATTACATCTGGTATTTCTACCGAAATAATTCCGCCAGCCGTTCCTACTCGGAGGAAACGGATACGCCGGCCAGTGGAAAATAACAGACCAATTCTGAATGGAAATGGCCTGCATCAAAATGGAATGATCGACTCTGTTTGCAACGGACATGGCAATTGGAACAAAATAGAAAACACTCTGCGTCAAGAACATCCACAAACGCCTCCATCAACACCACCAGTGGGACCTGCATCAGTTGATGAGGAAATTATGGAGCACCTTGCCATGAGACTCAAACAAGAAGTCGCTGAACGTCAGCCAGTTCCTCCGAAGAGAAGGTCGCGTTCCAGGACTGCTTCGTTCATACAAGACGAAGACCGCACATCGCATGGTGCAGAGTCACTTCCAGAAATAGGATATATTGAGGATGATATTCCTCAAGATGATTCTCGAGAACAACTGCCTGGTTATGCGGTTATAGAAAAACGTGAGAAGCCTCCAAGGCCGCCTCCTCCTCGACGACGTCGTCATAAGTTCGCCACGACTCCAAGACCTGTGGCACCTAAGCGACCACAAAGAGCATACAGTACTTTGGGTCCGGCAAGAAGAAGGACTCCTCCCGATCCGCAGATCAGTCGATCGGAGGAGGATGTAACGCAATATATCGAGGTTGATTCTGATGGAGAACACAAGGATTTGAGAAGTGGTGAAGTTCTCAATAAAATGCAAGGTCGCCCTCTGCCGGCACCACCCAGGCCACCTCGATCAAGTCGAGCTGTCAAAGAAAACGAAGAATATTATGAACCAGAATCTGTTCACTCGGCAACTGAAGCAGTTGCGTCTACTCAGACCGATCCCTTGCCTGATGATCTTGTGATAGAAGAGGAAATTACTCAAGTGAAACTTATTATGGCACCTTCCAGATCTGGCTCTCAGGTTCTGATCTCGACTGAACGAATACCAACTCCAACGCTTTCTTACACACCTCCCATTCCTCCTCTACCGACAAGTCAACCTTCAGAAGACAGAAGAGTTTCAGAAGAAAGAGAGGCTTCAAATAGAGTTAGGGAGGATGCGATAGAAGATCGTCTGATGAGGTCTGATAGAGTAGAGGAAGAAATCCAGAGAGACCGAAGAGAAATTTTACGAGCAGCTCTGCTTTCGGATGAACCACTCAGGATAAACAGCTTGGAAGTTGCAGACTTACGAGTTGATCGACTCAGCGTTTCTCAGCTCGAAGCTTACAAGATAGCAGCTTCAGAAATTGATGCAATTGTAGTCTCTGCTTCTGAAATGACAGGAAAAGGCTCTACGAATGATAGCGGAATAAGTCCATCTTTGCTGCAGGAATTAATAGCCATAAGGAGTCATCTGGCAAACGTAGCTCAGGTTCAAGATAGACCGCCTTCTAGGATGGAAGATGCATGCACGGCTACCAGTGAAGAGAGAATCGACATAATTTCGCCAAGCACCGCCAGAACGCAAGATTCAATTCGAAGAAGCCCTGCGCGAGACGTTGAATCTTTATCAGGAACGGGATCAGGTATGCTAGAAGTAGAAAAATTGGATGCAACACAAACAAAAGCAAAACAAGTAGCAGAACAAAGGACGCAGTCGTCCTCGGATTCAGAAACTTTACAAGCTCAGGTTTTGCAGGTTGAAAAACAGAAACCTGATGCGGAAGTCAATGCTGAGATGATACACACTACCTTCCCTTCCAAATCAACATCCCGTGAATCTTCTGTAGAGAAAGATGAAAGTCGTGAACAGAGATCGAAAAGCAGGTCAAGATCGTCATCGCCATCCCGTGGACCTCATCCAGTTAGACAAACTGCGTCTCCGGTAAAATCGCTTCCACCGGTAATTTCAGTAACACCAGACACACCAGATGTACCTATCAGTCACTCAATATCCTCCGAATCAAAACCACAACGTGCAATTATTTCATACTCTGAACGGGAAAAAGAGCAATATCCTGAAGAAATTACCCAGCCACCGCAAGACAGTTCTCCTCCCAGTGTGCCTCAGTTTGTAACTTTCCAAACGTCGCAAATACCAGCTCAATTCTTTACCCTAGCTTCGCCTACCACTCAGCAAGTCGAGACCGAACCAAATGTAACAGAAACCACGCAACAATTGTTAAGAGCTCTCCGAATAATTGGAACTAGAACAATCAGACAATTTGTTAATTATATAGCCTCAAGAGTGGGCAGGGAAGAATCTAGTGACAAAATTAAAGAAATAGAAGTGATACTATGTGCTTTGTTACTGATCGTTGCTGGTTTGTTAATTATGCTTTTTGGAAGTCCACGCACTGTTACCCATCATCACCACTGGGATTATTTTAATCCTCCTCAATAATCAAAACGTCCAAATTTACATCGACCAATTTCCACGTGCTAATATTGCTTTGACTTTGTTTACCATTATTTTTTTCTCAAATTTGTTATGTCATTTTATATAATGAGGATAGATTTCTATAATAGCTACCATTGTACGACATGGTCGAAAAAAAGTTGTTGAAGCTGAAATTTTGATAAACTGTTTAGACAATCTACACTTTATACTATCGACGAATTGTCCAATTTAAATAACGTATAATTAGCTATTATTAAGCTGACATAAGTAATGCAATTTTGGCGATTTAAGTGAAAAATATTTATTTGAAGAATTTTATTATATTATACACCAACGACCTGCAGTATTTTGTTATCTGTTGTTTCTATTGTTATAAAAGTCAATTACAATCGAACATTGAATCTGAGTTTTATTTCAAATAATTTGCATAAAAATAAGTCCAAAAACGTCAAGAAGACATAAAAATTAAGTCTTCTAAACTTTAAATTTACAATTTTTTAGCTATGTACAGGAAGTTGTTATCGTCAACTTCAAATTTAAAAAAAAATTAAAATGGTACTGCTGGGATCTATAAGCCCCAAACATTTATATAGCACCTTTTTATCCGAATTCTTATGTAAATGCAACCGAAAAGTTTATACATATTTTTAGTTTATACACAGTATATTCATATTTTCGATAATATAATATCCAGTAATATTATATAATATATATATATATCAAAATTTTATACTAAATTTAATACGCCTATTAAACGAAAAAAAATTCAAAAGAATTGAAAGTAATATTTGTGCCAGGACTTATAAATTCGTGTTGTGGAACTTTCCAAATTCATGAGAATTTTGTACATAATGCAATTTTTGGAATTGTGCATATTAAATTTGCATAAATTCTACTTAATTCCAAATGAAGAATGTTCAAACCAATAACCTACAAAAAAATATCTGTCCACGCATAACCCAAAAAAAAAGTATGACAGAATTAACACGTATAAAATGAGACATTTCTTCTATTGCTGAAATAAGAATTTAACGTAATTCTGACCTAAACAAAATTCTCATAAATCCGGAAAGTTCCACAAAACTGATTTATAAGTCCTGGCATAAATATTATTTTCAATTCGTTTGAATCTTTTTTCGTTTAATGGGTGCGGACTTTTATAAGTTCCGAAGGAAGAGTATATACAATTTCTTTTTAAATATGCCTCTCAATATCCCTGATTCTTAATTTTTTGCAAACGATGATCAATTTTAAGCTCACAGTGCCTTTATCTCAAGACAAATTTAACCAAAAAACCTTATATTGGAGTGGCACTGTAAACATTTTACAATCAGATTTGTTTCAATTGATCTTAGGATTATAATTTGTAAAATAAATTTGGTACATACGAAAAAGAAAGGGAAAACGACTACTGAAAGAGTTCCTCTTCGTAGACTTTGAGATCTCGTCTATCTTTGTGCGCACTTTTCTGTGAATAATTAGCAGCAGCAGAAGACCACATTGAGCTAGAAGTCGCATCATTTACAGGTTCTATTATTGGTTGCCGTCTTGCTAATGATACTTTTAATTGAATAGAAGAAACCATGCTGCCATCCATTTCGCTGATGGCTCTTTCTGCGGCATCAGATTTGTCAAAAGTCACAAATCCTCGACTGAAAAATGAAAACGAAGACAATTAGATTATAAAGTGTATTACAAATAGGATATCTACACTGTAAGCAAAATCGGTACTAAATTTAGTATACATGTATTGGAAGCA
>JAUESI010000010.1:1241275-1253712 GCA_032275145.1 Synergus laeviventris
CGAGTAATGCCGCTGAGCTATGACGTGTGGTCATGATGGTGGTAGGCAAGACATCACCGCTGTGAATGGCTAGTCCCTATAGTATTCCCCCGAATGACGTCGTTGCCGCAGATGATAGGCTGATGGAGTTGGCGGGAACTTAAGGAACGACATCTCTGAATATTTCGATGATGTGATTGGTCGACCACACTGAGTGTGACACGGATCCACTATGCAGATGTGCAACCGAGTTCACAGCATCATTTGAATCGATCATTCGAAATTTCCGAAGGAAAGGGATTGATGTTGATTTGTCAGAAGGTGTTTATGTATGTTTGTTTTCCAGGGGAGGTGGAAAATTTTAATTCCAAAAAAGATTGATTTAATAAACATTCTAAATTCTCTGCAATATATAACTTTATTTGATTGAGGTGTACATTTTATTTCACACATAGAACACTTCAGGATTCGAAACAATATCATGATTTTAAGAAACATATACTTCCAACATAAGATGCAACAATATCTAGGTTCTTAACTGCATATTGTTTAGATTATTTACGAATAAGTACTTGGTATTGTGGATGGTGTAGATTTTAACGATTATAGGGATGACGTTAAATATGTGAATTCTAGTTAAGTCTGTTAATGGTTTGCGCGATCCACGTCTTGTATCTAGGATATTGTAAGTTTATAAAGATATCAGGATGAGGAAAACCTCCAGCTCCTCGACCACTCAAAAGGTGTAGCCCAACCAACTTCTTCACATTATTCACTGTAATAACTAGAGGTGCACCGTCTTCATTAGCACCACAGTATTGATTTCCAGTTGAATCAAAAGTGCAAATATGGCTATCTAAAATCCTAAAATTATCTGTGTGTAATACTGCACAATCTCTTTTGCTGATGATTGGAACTGTGATTGATCGTAAAAAAGTAGGATGTGCCGTTCCGGGACTGAAATCAGAGACCATTCAAACCTTAGATTATTATCAGGTGTCAATTAAATACATTTCATATATTTCATATATTGTCGATAACTTACTCTCCGCCAGCATGACATCCCCATCCACTAACGGTAACATATGTTCTAGGTTGAATTTGTCCTTGATAAAGTGGTATGCTATGAGTATTTACAGAAAAGACGAAAGGTGGATCAACACTGACCAAAGCAATACCTTCCACAGGTCCATGTTCATTATTATCCATCATTAGTATTCTCTCTTTTACGGCATGTCGAGTTACGTAATTACCTTGAGTGGTCTTGTTTGCGTTTCCACTGTAAACTGTGTATAATAGTGTCTCATGCGCAACACACTTAACAAGAGTGAGGACAACTTGAGTGGATAGTATAACACCTACACAAGATTCCCTACTATTGAATTGTTTAACTTGTACAATGTAAGGAACATTTCTTATTTTCTCTCTGATATCTCCACCTGGCTCGCGATTAATTACACGTTTTTGGCGGACGAGAAATTCCGATGATTCGTCTGCAATTTGAAAAAATAAATAAGTAGTGTGTTCTTTATCTGCCAGTATATCAATGTAATTATCCTTACCTATATCCTTTTCTGCAATGGTACTAATAATTCCTTGGCACAAGACGCCGAACAGAACTAGAAGATTCCAATATGATCTTGCTGACATTTTACGTACCTGAATTATACAGTTCCGGTGATGTAATTATGCTTCTTACTTTCTGTCTATTGTCATTTTCGTTTTTTATACCCCGAATTTATTTGCGAACAATAAGTGTGTCCACTTCCTTATTACTAAAATTAACTAGAGGTGGTTTTATAGTTCCCGAAAATACACTTATGTCGCTTATCTGCTACTGAACAAATAAATGCTATCATATTCGCATACGAGTGATAATATGTTTTCGTCTTCATCTTTACGAAATCATTTTAAAATCTTTAAAATCATTTGAATTTCGTAAAAATCATTTCATAATAATCGTTATAGTCTCTTAAATTTTGTAGCAACGTTTTAAACTCTCTAAAAAACTGCATACCAATTAAAATCCTTTAAAATCAGATAGAATTCTTCAAATTCTTCTCTCTTTAAAATTTCACAAACTTGAGAGATATTTTCTATAGACAAATATTTTTAGGGGTTTAAAAATAAGATTGTAGACGACATGTTCGAAATGTTTTAATATATTGTTTAATAATTCTGAACATTTAAAGTATAACGAAATCTCGTGAAATCTCTAAATACTTTGTGATATCGGATGAAACTTCCTTCAAATTTCCTTAAAATTACTTAATTAGCAGGGTGGTCAACATATTAGGCAGTGGGAGAAATCAGAGAAGAGTCAGGAAAATGGGATTAACAGTCAGAGCAAATAGAAACTTATATAGATATAATAATAGTAAATTATAGTTTATTAACAGATTTTATCAGATTTTGAAGGATTTTCAGGGATTATAAATAATTTATAAGCATTCTTTGAGCTTATCCTATAGGGTTTTAGAGATTTCAAGAAAATGTTTCAATAATTTTAGCAAATGAAGGTATGTGGTAATTACCACATACCCTTAAAGGATTTGAAAAGATATTTTTATTTGTTTGGATTTTAAGGGATTTTTGTTAATGAATTTTAACGGAATTCAACATATTTTTATGATTTTTGAACTTTCTAAACGATTTTTAAAAATGTTTAAGAAATTCATGAAATCTTAAAAAATTGGAGATTTGAAAGGATTTTATAAGATTTTAAATATTTTTTTGAAATGTTAGGCAGTTCAAAGATGATTTTCTCAATTTCAAAAAAATTCAACAAAGAAGGGATTTCAATAAGTTGTCAATAAAGTGTTAAAAAATATTTTAACAAATTTTTCCTAAAATTTTAATGATTTTAAAGGACTTCGTAGTTCCTCATTGAATTGTTAAGGATCTCGCGAGAGTTTTAAAATTTTAGATATATTTTGAGGAATTTTCTAAAAGATTGTATGAATTTATAGGGGAGTTTAAATCCCTTAAGTTGTTTTGATAGATTTTAAACGTTATCATGGAATTTTAAGAAATTGCAATTTTTAAAAATTTTGTGACAATTTCAGGAGTTTTATGGGATTTGAAAGTTTTTCATGGAATTTAAACTATTTCAGATGATATCAAGTAATTTCCAAAAAAGTAGTGGAACATTGAAGGATTTCCTGAAATTCTAAGAAACTTGAAGGAATTTTTTAAAATTGTAAGAATTCTTAAAACGTTTCTAGGAATTCCTAATTATATCAAGGAATTTAAAGAGATTTGAATGGTTGCCTCGGAATTTTAAAGGATCTGTCGGAATTTTTATATTTTTAAAAGTGTCCCTACAATCTTATTTATTTGTATTTTTAAGAATTTCTTGTCAGGGAAACTTGTCGGAAATTGTCATGAAAATTTAGTGATGCCCCAAAAGACAGGAACTTTAAGTGTATCAATTCTTGAAATTTTGAAGCTCTTGAATATCTTGAAATTTTCATGGAAATTCGAGATCAAGCGAACAAGATTCTTGACTTTTTCAAACTATCAAATACCAGATATGATAAACATTAATTTCATAAAGTACTGAAATTCTGAAATTTCCTGTGTTTTTCATGCATAAAATTTTCAAAACTTTCTTTAAAATTATTGTTATCGAGCGAAATTTCGTGACTAGGCGTTATATTGCGAATAAAATTATTTATCAAAAAGACATAAATTTCAAGGTTCATGTTTGTGTTCACATATTCTGTATGAATTTTGAAAAAAGTAAATGATTTTTCGTGAATGTCTTGATCGTGCTAGAAATCTATTTAATTAAACTATCAAGAGAGGATGAATATTATTTCTTGATAATCGTGAAATAAAATATCTTCCTTAAATCCATTAAAATCGTTTCAAATCTTTTGAAATTCTTTAAATATTTCTTTAACCTACTTGTTTCAGTGTAATTAAAACTTCTGTTTTAAAGCGATTTCTGTTTTCAAGATATTAACTATTTAAAAATCCGAAATATTTTTTGTAATCTTGAAGGGGTCCGCAGTTTCTCCTACTTCGGGTATTTACCATTGACAGCATGACGTACCTTGCGGTTCTTTTCGACTTTTGTACATGATCAGCACCACATTAGAACTAGGGTAAACTATAGCCAGAACCCCATCAGGATATCATCATAATTTCTGGATGGATGATAGTAGTCCTACTCGAAATATATCGAAATATCCAACGCTTTTTCCTAGTTGATCAATACAGATATGTCAATACAAATGACGTGGAAATTTTTAATTCCAAAAAAGATTGATCTAATAAACGTTATAAATTCTCTGCAATTTATAACTTTATTTGATTGCAGGTTACATTTTATTTCCCACATAGAACACTTCAATATTCGAAACAATAACAGGATTTTAAGAAACCTATGCCACCAAATAAGGTGTTATAATATCTGGTTTCTTAACTGCATATTGTCTAGATTTTTTACGAATGGTGTAGATTTGAATGATTCTGTAGATGACGTGAAATATTTTAATTCCGGTTAAGTATGGGAATGTTTTGAGCGATCCAAGCCTTGTATCTAGGATACTGCAAGTTTACAAAAACATCAGGATAAACCCAACCTCCAACTGTTCGACCACTTAGAACGTGTAGCCCAATCAACTTCGTCACATTATTCTCTGTAATAACTAGAGGTGCACCCTCGTCATTAGCACCACAGTATTGATGTCCAGTTGAATCAAAAGTGCAAATATGGCTATCTAAAACCGTAAAACTATCTGTGTGTAATATTGCACAATCTCTATTGCTGATTATTGGTACTCTGATTGATCGTAGATAATCAGGATGTGCCGTTCCGGGACTGAAATCAGAGACCAGACAAACCTTAGATTATTAAGATTATTATCCATTGTCAATTAAATACATTTGATATATTTTATATATTTTCGACAACTTACTGTCCGTCAGCATGACATCCCCATCCACTAACGGTAACATATGATCTAGAGCGAATCTGTCCTTCATAAAGTTCTATGTTTTGAGTCTTTACAGAATAGACAAAAGGTGGAGCAACACTAATCAAAGCAATACCTTCCTCAGGTCCATGGGTATTATTATCCATTATTGCTTTTTTCTCTCTTACGTTATGTCGTGTTAAATGACCACCATGGGTCTTCCTATTTTCATTTCCATAATAAACTGAGTATAAATTTATGTGAAACGGAACACACTTAACAAGAGTGAGGACAATGTGAGTGGATAGTATAACACCTGTGCAAGTTTCCCGAGTACGGTATTGTTTAACTTGTACAATGTAAGGAACATTTCTAATCATCTCTTTGATGTCTCCACCTGGCTCGCGATTAATTACACGTTTTTCGCGGTCGAGAAATTCCGATGATTCGGCTGGAATTTGAAAAAATAACTGAGTTGTGTGTTCTTTATCTGCCAGTATATCAACGTAATTATAGTTACCAATATCCTTTCCTCCGTTTGTACCAATAATTCCTTGGCATACAGCGCCGAAAAGAACTAGAAGCTTCCAATATGTTCTTGCTGCCATTTCATGTACTTCAATTATACAGTTCAGGTGATGCAATTATACTTCTTATTTTCATTCCTTTGGGAACAATAAGTGTGTCCACCTCCTTATTACTGAAATGAACTTGAGGTGGTTTTATAGTTCACGAAAATACACTTATGTCGCTTATCTCCTGTTGAACAATGAAATGCTATCATTCCACACACCAGTTCTAATATGCTTTCGTCTTCATGTTTACGAAATCATTTTAAAATCGTAGAATCATTTGAATTTCGTAAAAATCATTGGATAATAATCGTTATAGTCTCTTAAAATATCTAGCAAAGTTTTCAAATTTCTAAAAAAATTTCACACCTTTTAAAATCCTTTAAAATATCCGGTAGAATTCTTAAAAATCTCTTAAAGGTGCATGAAATCATTACTAATATAACCAATTCTTTTAACAATCAGAAAAATCTTTAGAAATACGTTAAACTTTTACGACTACCTCCGAAGGATTTTTAAATTCCACAAAATATTTTACGAATCATAAAAAATCTTTTATAATCTCTTAATATAATTATCTGAAATAATACTTTAAACTTCTGTAAAGTCCATAATATATTTTAAATATCATAAAAACCCCATTAAATCCAATCAAGTTTGTAAATATCTCTTTACATTCCTTTAAATTATATGACAACATTTAAAATCCATGAAATCGTTTAAGATTTCACAAACTTGAGACTCGTTTTCTATATACAAACATTTTTAGGGGTTTAAAATAAGGTTCTAGATACACAAGTTCGAAATATTTCAAAAGATTGTTTAATAATTCCAAATATTTGATGTTTAATGATCTATCATGAAATCCTTGCACATTTTGTGATATCGGATGAAACTTCCTTGAGGGGTTTCCTAAAATTACTTAATTATCAGGGTGGCAAACATTTACTTTAGGAATTTTAAGGAATTTAAAAGTTTTTCATGGAATTTAAACGATTCCAGATAATTTTAAATAATATCAAACAAAGTAATGAAAAATTAAAGGATTTCCAACAATTCTAAGAAATTTGAAAGTTTGTCTCCGAATTTTAAACGATTTGAAGGAATTTTTATATTTTTAAAAGTGTCTCTACAAAAGCTTAGGAAACTACAATACAGGTAAGCCAATACAGGTGAGATGGCAAATTTTAATTCCAAAATCGATAGATTTCATAAACATTCTAAATATACATAGAACACTTCAAGATTCGAAATAATAACAGGATTTTAAGAAACCTATGCTTTGAACATAAGAAGCAACAATATCTGTTTTCTTAACTGCATATTGTCTAGATTATTTATGAATATGTCGAGGGTTGTGTGGATGGTGTAGATATTAATGATTATGTGGATTGCGTAAGATGTTTTAATTCTGGTTAAGTTTCTGAATGCTTTGCTCGATCCAAGCCTTGTATCTAGGATATTGCAAATTTACAAAAACATCACGATAAGCCCAGCCTCTAACTCCTCGACCACTCCAAAGGTGTAATCCAACCAACTTCATCACATTATTCACTGTAATAACTAGAGGTGCACCGTCGTCATTAGCACCACAGTATTGATGTCCAGTTGAATCAAAAGTGCAAATATGGCTATCTAAAATCGTAAAACTATCTGTGTGTAATATTGCACAATCTCTATTGCTGATGATTGGTACAGTGATTGATCGCAGATAATTAGGGTGTGCTGTTCCCGGACTGAAATTAGTGACCCGACAAATCTTACATTATTATCCATTGTCAATTAAATACATTTCATATATTTCATATATTATCGATACTTACTCTCCGTTAGCATGACATCCCCAGCCACTAACGGTAGCATATGATCTGCGGCGAATCGGTCCTTCATAAAGTTGTATGCTAAGAGTATTTACAGAAAAGACGAAAGGTGGAGCAACACTGATCAAAGCAATACCTTCCACCGGTCCATGTGCATTATTATCCATCATTAGTATTCTCTCTTTTACGGTATGTCGAGTTACGTAATTACTTTGAGTGGTCTTCTTTGCGCTTCAACCGTAAACTGTGTATACATTTATGTGAAACGGAACACACTTAACAAGAGTGAGGACAATGTGAGTGGATAGTATAACACCTGTGCAAGATTCCCGACTATTGAATTGTTTAACTTGTACAATGTAAGGAACATTTCTGATCAGCTGTCTGACGTCTCCACCTGGATTGCGATTAATGACACGTTTTTGGCGGAGGAGAAGTTCCGAAGATTCGACTGCAATTTGAAAAAATAACTGAGTTGTGTGTTCTTTATCTGCCAGTATATCATTCCAGGTACAGGTTTATAGAAAATGTAATCATAGTTACCAATATCATTTTCTGCGTTTGTACCAATAATTCTTTGGCACACAACACCGAAAAGAACTAGAAGATTCCAATATGATCTTGCTGTCATTTTACGTACCTGAATTATACAGTTCCGGTGATGTATTTATGCTCCTTACTTTCTTTCTATTGTCTTTTTCGTCTTTTATACCCCGAATTTATTTGCGAACAATAAGTGTGTCCACTTCCTTATTACTAAAATGAACTGGAGGTGGTCTTATAGTTCACGAAAATACAGTTATGTCGCTTATCACCTAGTGAATAAAGAAATGCTATCATATTCACATACGAGTGCTAATATGTTTTCGTCTTCATGTTTATGAAATGGTTTTAAAATCGTGAAAATCATTTGAATTTCGTAAAAATCATTTCATAATAATCGTTATAGTCCCTTAAATTTTGTAGCAACGTTTTAAAATCTCTAAAAAACTGTATACCAATTAAAATCCTTTAAAATCCGATAGAATTCTTAAAACTCTTCTCTCTTTAAAATTTCACAAACTTGAGAGATATTTTCTATAGACAAATATTTTTAGGGGTTTACAAATACGATTGTAGATAAAAAGTTTGAAATATTTAAAAATACTTTTCAATAATTCTGAACATTTAAAGTGTAACGAAATCTCGTGAAATCCTTAAATACTTTGTGATATCGGATGAAACTTCCTTCAAACTTCCTTAAAATTACTTAATTAGCATGGTGGCCAACGTATCAGGCATTGAGAGAAATCAGAGAAGAGACAGGAAAATGGGAGTAACAGTAAGAGCAAATAGAAACTTATCTAGAATTGAAAAAGTTTCAAATAAATTAAATACCTGAAGTTTGGTTTGTAATGTAGAGAGCTGGCCTTGAAGTATTATTGAAGTCTTTTTGGATTTGGTCCTTGGAGATGACAATCTTATTGTGAGTCAGATCTAGAGTTGGAGTAGCAGTTTGCAGAAATAATTCTAACTCCCACTTGGACATAAAATTAGAGTTGAAGTTAGATTTGGATGAGTTTATAGAAATATTTTCTAAGTCTCACGTGGACTTACAATTAGAGTTGAGCTTGAAGTTGGAAATTAATAAAATTATTTAAAGTCCCACTTTGGACTAGAATTGAGAATTGGTGTAAGAGTTAGAGTTGAACTTTTACTTGTAGTTTAGAGTTTAATTCACTGGTACTTTTGAAGATTTTGGAGCCGATGCATGTTCTTTTCAGACTGTCGTCGGTATTTACCAGCGACAGCATGACGCAACTTGGAGGTTCTTTTCGACTTTTGTACATGATCAGGACCACATTAGAAACTAGGGTAAACTATAGCCAGAACCCCATCAGGATATCATCATAATTTCTGGATGGATGATAGTAGTCCTACTCGAAATATATCGAAATATCCAACGCTTTTTCCTAGTTGATCAATACAGATATGTCAATACAAATGACGTGGAAATTTTTAATTCCAAAAAAGATTGATCTAATAAACGTTATAAATTCTCTGCAATATACAACTTTATTTGATTGAAGCGTACATTTCATTTCACACATAGATCACTTCAAGATTCGAAATAATAACAGGATTTTAAGAAGCCTATGCTTCCAACATAACACTATCTAGTTTCCTAACTGCATATTGTCTAGATTATTTATGAATATGTCGCTGATTGTGTGGATGGTGTAGATATTAATGATTATGTGGATTGCGTAAAATGTTTTAATTCTGGTTAAGTCTCTGAATGCTTTGCTCGATCCAAGCCTTGTATCTAGGATATTGCAAGTTTACAAAAACATCAGGATAAGCGCAACCTCTAACTCCTCGACCACTCCGAAGGTGTATTCCAACCAACTTTTTCACATTATTCACTGTAATAACTAGAGGTGCACCTTCGTCATTAGCACCACAGTATTGATGTCCAGTTGAATCAAAAGTGCAAATATGGCTATCTAAAACCGTAAAACTATCTGTGTGTAATATTGCACAATCTCTATTGCTGATGATTGGGACTGTGATTGATCGTAGATGATTAGGATGTGCCGTTCCGGGACTGAAATCAGAGACCAGACAAATCTTAGATTATTACCAAGTATCAATTGAATACATTTCATATATTTCATATATTGTCGATAACTTACTCTCCGTTAGCATGACATCCCCATCCACTAACGGTAGCATATGATCTGGGGCGAATCGGTCCTTCATAAAGTAGTATGCTATGAGTATTTACAGAATAGACGAAAGGTGGAGCAACACTGATCAAAGCAATACCTTCCTCAGGTCCATGGGTATTAGTATCCATTATTACTATTTTCTCTGTTACGTTATGTCGTGTTAAATGGTAAGCATGGGTGTTCTTTTTTGCATTTCCAGAATAAACTGAGTATAAATGTATGTCAAACGGAACACACTTAACAAGAGTGAGGACAATGTGAGTGGATAGTATAACACCTGTGCAAGTTTCCCGAGTATTGTAATGTTTAACTTGTACAATGTAAGGAACGTTTCTAATTATCTCTCTGACGTCTCCATTTGGCTCGCGATTAATTACACGTTTTTGGCGGAGCAGAAGTTCCGATGATTCGTCTTCAATTTGAAAAAATAACTGAGTTGTGTGTTCTTTATCTTCCAGTATATCATTCCTGGTTCAGGTTTATAGAAAACGTAATTATAGTTACCAATATCCTTTTCTGCAATTGTACCTATAATTCCTTGGCACAAAATGATGAAAAGAACTAGAAGCTTCCAATATGTTTTGGCTGACATTTTATGTACTTGAATTACCATATACAGTTCAGGTGATGCAATCATACTCCTTACTTTCTGACTATTATCTTTTTCGTCTTTTATATCCCGAATTTATTTGCGAACAATGCGAACAATAAGTGTGTCCACTTCCTTATTACTAAAATTAACTAGAGGTGGTTTTATAGTTCCCGAAAATACACTTATGTCGCTTATCTGCTACTGAACAAATAAATGCTATCATATTCGCATACGAGTGATAATATGTTTTCGTCTTCATCTTTACGAAATCATTTTAAAATCTTTAAAATCATTTGAATTTCGTGAAAGCGTTGGATAATCATTATAGTCTCTTAAAATTTCTAGCAACGTTTTAAAATTTCTAAAAAGTTGTACACCTTTTCAAATCCTTTAAAATACGGTAGAATTCTTGAAACTTTCTTAAAGTTACATGAAATCATTACCAATATAACCAAATCTTTTAACTATCAGACAAATCTGTAGAAACACGTTATAATTTTAGGACATTCTTCGAAATTTTTGGAAATTTCACTAAATGTTTTTCGAATCATAAGAAATCTTTTGGTAAGCTCTTAATATAATTTTTGAAAGAAAGCTTGAAAATTCTGTAATGTCCATGAAATCCTTTAAAATTTCACAGACTTGTTTGTCATTTTCTATAGTTAAACATTTTTAGGGGTTTAAAGATAAGATGGTAGATACAGTATTTCGAAATATTTAGAAGATTATTTAATAATTCAAAATATTTGAAGTTCAATGAAGTCTCGTGAAATCCTATATCATTTCGTGATATATTATTGGATGAAAATTCTTTTAAGCTTTAAGCAAATTTATCTAGTTATAATAATGGTAAATTACAGTTTTTTTAAACAGATTTCTCAGGATTTCCAGCAATTACAAAGAATTTACAAGCATTCTTTGAGCTGATTCAATCGGTTTTTGTCAAAGATTTCAAGAAATTTTGAATCATTTTATTGGGATCTTCGCCTAAATGGTGTCATGTACTCAAAATTTTCTATTTCAATATTTAATGCAAAGCACCAATAATTATGGTTCAAATCATGTCCTAATATAACATTTGAAAGGCACAACATAAAAAATCATATAAACCATAATTATTGTTCCCGCACAATCTCTGCGCTTCAATTTCTCGGAATTGTGTTGAGAATTTATTAATTTTGATATTATATTCGTGTTCCTGAGGTAATTTTCTATTAAGTTAGCGTTTTCGGATCTGCTTCAGGTGCTTTAAAATCCATAATGAGTAAAGAAGCCAATCGTACAGCTATAATTTCTTTGTATCAGCGAAGTCAGCGAGTGAAATTTCAAGATTGCTGCATATCTCGCGTAGAACAATCTATGATGTTATACGCCGATTTCGTGAGTTAGGCACAACCAAACCCCCCCCCCCCAGCTGCAAAAAGTTCACCTGTTGACAGAAAAAATGAAAGTCTCTCGTTTGCAAAAATGCAAATAATTGTTCCGTTTGACCGCAACTGGACATCGTAATGTTTTGTTTTCTGATGCCAACTTTTTACTATTGAGCGAGCTCATAATCACATAAACTTTGGTCAAACCCCATGGACCTTTTAAGAAGACTGGGCACCAGCACATGGCATGAAAGCGACGATGCAGCTCTGCGAAAGGTTTTTTCCTGCTACTTGGGTAAAAGATGTGTATCCATCAAATTAACCGGATTTGAATCCACTGGATTATTCAGTCTGCTTTATCCTGGAAAAAAGAAATTTGCACTAAAAACCACACCAGTATAGATTCGTTAAAACGCGACTTTTCTCATGCATGGGATCAAATAACCGAAGAAGATCTCACGGCCATAGTTA
>JAUESI010000010.1:1295907-1307097 GCA_032275145.1 Synergus laeviventris
TTAATCATTTGATACAGGGCCATTATAGAGGATTTTTTTCGTACAATGGTGTGTAGTGCGTCATGATTTTAAATCCACCTGCCACGCGCACACATTCTCAACCAATTCTAAATACACACACATACATATCTTTTATATGTTTTCAAAATGAGCCTTTTTTATCTGCAATAGTTGATACTTGACAGACTGTATGTTCATAAAGCATGTATATATATATATATAGAATAATGTTTTTGATATAATATATGTGAAAATTATTTTAAAAGGCTCTCTATAGGGATATTGGAGTGATTGAGAGTCTAGTAACTTTGTTGGTGATACACTGACAACTAACAGATTTTCAATTGTTTTCAAGCTTTTAAGGTAAAATTTGATGTTTTTGAAAATTTGTTTTTTTGATTTCGGAATCGTAGTTCATAGTGAAAACGAAATATGACTTCTGTTCCACCTGTCAAACCTCCTCGAGGGATTAAACACTCGAAAGAAACGGTAAGAATTATCCTCTCCAAATAATATACACACAGAAATTCTAGGTTAGGATTTTGAGGTTATTTTATAAAAATCTTATTTTTACTAAGAAAACTGGATTAATTTTGTGTTTTTTGAAGCATGATTTATTGTTTAAAAAATTGTTAAAAGTAATATTGGTTATTTATTAATAAAATTTTTTGTGTAGAGAATATTTATTATTGTTAAAATTCTTTATAAAAATATCAACAATTTTGTTTTTTACATTAATAATCGTGTATGTAATTATAACTTATTTTAAATGTACACTAGTTTAAATTTATAACAGAAATATTTTAAATGTTCGTCCAGGTTGACAAAATCCTTTAAAAAAAAATTTGAAAATTTCATTTTCTCTGACGAAATTTTTCATAGTTGATGATTCAGCTCTGATCAAAAACACATAAGAAAATTCAATACTTTACATAGATAATAAAAAAAGAAATAGGTTCCATTAATTGCTTGTCGATTCTTGTTTCACTCTGAAAGTATTGATTACATGAAAAAACTTTCTCTAGATATAAATTATACTTTATCGTAGCTGCAATAATAATCCTTAACCATTCGATGCTATTTTGTTGAAGCTTTTCAGTTCAGTCAATACCAGAATTTATCAGTAATTGGGGTGATTTAATATAGCACCGGCAGAAATAATGACTTCCTTTTTAGCCTTGATCACTTGCTTTTCTTTGTCCCTTGTAAATTTGAATATGACTCCTAGTATTTTTAAAGGTTTTTTTTAAATGGTTTAATAAATTAAATTTTTCTCCCAGGGTTTCAATGGAAATTTGATTTTTTGACTTATTTAAAATTTTCAGAGTGGATTATTAATAACAGTAATTAGAGCATTATCAGCGAGTGAAACCAATGAACAGAGGGAAGTTGAAAAGGCTAAACTTGAGAAGGAATATAAAAGAAGTGATCAGCGTTTGGATGAGTTGGTTTCCTTACATGATCAAGACCTCACCGAAGTTATGAAGGTTAGTTTAATTATCTCAGAATATTTGAATAATTTATTTTACAATTTCAAATACTAACATAAAGTTTTTTAAATAGATTTTTAGTGCATTATCTGAAAGAGTAACACTTGCAAGAGAGAAGATTCATGCAGTAAAGGAAAATTTAAATGCTTGCAAACAGTTACTTGGATGTAGAAGAGACGAATTAATGAAATTGTGGCTGGAGGGTGTTGAGCACAAACACGTATTACAGCTTTTAAACGATATGTAAGCTGAACATTTATAAATTAAAAGTAGAATTAATTAATTTAAGCATTTAGAAGTTTCAAATTATTTTATTTTAAACAAATTTTCTGTAATTTTGCTATTTTTACAGTGATAAAATACGGGAAGTTCCTTCTAGATTGAATAATTATTTGGAAAGGAAGCTCTATTTACATGCAACGCAACTGCTTGTTTCTTCTTTATCTGTGGGAGAAGGTGCTTTAGAAGGCGTTGAAGCTCTTCGAGAAGTGAGAACTGAGTTAGAAACTAAAAAACAACAGTTGAATACGACGTTATTAGAAGAATTGAGTAAACAGTTGTATGTCGAATCAACTCGAGACACACCGCTACAGAGACAAGGTTCTAATAGAGATTTTCAAAGAGGAAATGAAACAAGGAGCTCGAAAGGGAATAAAGTTAAAAGGACACTTCTTGATGTGTTGCCTGCTTTTCCTGGAGGACAAAATGTGAGGTAACTGCTGATTTCGGTATTGAAGAATTATTTTATTTTGATAGCTTGAATTAAAAAATGTAGTATCATTAAATAATTTCAGACGCGCGAGTAACGCTAATTTAGAAGACTTGAGTAACTTAGTGGAAGACGAAGATGCTTCCAACCCTGAAGAGAATTCGGAGTACTTTCTTGCGATTATAATTGAGTGCCTTGCAGTCTTAAATAAGATACCAGAAGCATTAGAGGTTTGATATTATTTACTAAGATTGCATTACATTTTTTGCATTATTTTTTATTTGTAATTTACTTCTTCAGGTAATAAAATCACAGATGCAAACAGAGTTGCTGAATATAGTGACCCGAGCTACAAAGAATATCAGAGAATCCGGGAGAAATAAAGCTACATTGAGAAATCCTCCTCAGATAAAAGTTGGGGATAGATCCATATGTGAGCCCGAATCTGAGGGCCAATCTTTGCTTCTTGAATTGTTGCAAACGGTCTTCGAACAATTTAGACTTGTCGTCTCTGCTCATTCGATGGCATTACGGAGCTTTTCCCATGTCAATAAAAAATATAATTTAGAAGTTTGCTTGTATGAAATGGCAGATGTATGGAGGAATATTCAAGAAGTGGTAAGTGAATTTATTATTTATTAATATAATAAAAATTAAAGAGTCCATTAAACTAAATTTGGTTTTCTTTAGTTTCAAATATTATTGACTGAATATCTTGATATACAAAATATGGTAGAGGACCCTCTTCAAGCTCCCAATACTCTAAGTGAACAAACTATAGATATTAACGGATTTTTCGCAAGACGAAAACCTCAAAGACAGAAGACTGGCTCGTTATTTAAATTTGAAACATCGACTTATCCTGCAGCTATGAACAGCTACCTCAAAGAACATAGATATAGTAGTTTGGCATTAGTGGTAAGTTTACTCTCTTTGTGTTTTAAATATCTTGTAATAAATATTTATGTTAATCTCTTTACTCATTCTTGTAGGAAAATGGACACTCGGCAGTTGATAAGAAACTTGTTTGTGAACCAGACCCTAAAAATATCACTCTGATATTTCGGCCTATGATGCATTTTATAGAGGAGATTGAACAGGCTTTGGGAAACACTTCAGGGTGTGATATTTTTTTATAATTTTCTTAGTGACAATAGATTTCTTCATTTTCGTATTTTTAGTTATCAAAAATTTTAACGAACTTTGTTATTTCAGACAACCGTGTTTGTTAAATAGTTTTATTGCTGATTACGTTAAGGAAATGTATTTAGCAAGGCATCATGTTCATGTTGCGACAATAATTGATACAGCTACGAGAAGTCTTGATGCTTGGTCTGCTATGACTCCACCAGAATTGATGCGCAGTCTTGGTTTAACTAGACCATTGTTGCAGGTAGCTGAAGTATAAAATATTATTTACAAAATACTATTTCATTTGCTGTTATAAGTATAAAAGTTTTATAATAGAAATATATGATAATATTATTTTCAGAGCACTGTAAAAGTCGAACAATGTGTCTCGGAATTGCGTTCGCTTATGATTGCTCTTCCCTTACAAGGTGAGCATTTTTGCACCCTTGCTTTGAACGTTTTACACAATTATCGAGAAACTTGTCAGGCTGCTTATCGTGGAATCGTCCAACCCGACAGCGAAGACAAAAGAATCTGTTCCGCAGCTTGGCTTAAGGACGAGGACATTAGTAGGTTTATAAAGTATGTATTCCAGATTACACCAGATTATACCATTATTTTTCATTTAATACTAATCATTTGCCTTGTCCTTATATTAATAGATCTTTGCCTAACTGGGAGAGTTTGAAAAGCGAAATGCAGTCGCGACCTCCACCAACTGGAAGACGAACTCGTCGGCAAGAAACGCAAGAAGAGGAAAGTCCCGAGGAAGTTCGGCAACGTAATTTACGGGAAACAGAGATTTTAGCGAGTAACTTAGGAGAAGGTGGCATCAATGCACACGAGATTATTTCAGATGTCGGACAACTGAAGAGCTTAGCTCTTTTGCAAGAGAGCATAGAATGGTTTTGTTTATCAATAAGGTCTTTGATTTCTGAATTGCGACGCTCAGGAGCTGGATGCGATAATAAAACACTTTTACCAGTTATGTCAGAATCTCTCGTTGACTCTTTGGAACAGGTTGCTAATGAATTTGATGAGCTCGCAAATACGTGCATTCTCGTATTACATTTAGAGGTAAAACTGACACAAACCATCATCTGATACATTTCAAGTTTAAAAGCCTCTATTTTATATAGAAAATAGTTTAATTTTTTCAAGCAATAGATTTAGGAAACGAAACATTTTTGTTTGTTCCAGGTAAGAGTCCAGTGCTTCCATTATTTGCATCCAAGGGGAGAGTACGATCACTTATGCAGCAGAATCAAAGATCCTGAAGAAGCTGATCCACGTGTTGAAGAACTTAGCAGAGTTTTGCAGCACATCGACGAAGCTTTGCAGTCCACCTTGCATCCCAAGAAAACAAAAGTAAGAACAAGAATCTTTTTATTACAGAAGAACAAATTTTAGCAGTTTATTATTTATTCTGGTTTTCTTTTTTCAGTATATTTTTGAAGGATTGGGCCACCTTATATCGAAAATCTTAATCACATCCGCTCAATACATAGGGAAAATAGACGACAGTGGAATTCACAGAATGTGCAGGAATGTTTTTACGCTTCAGCAAACATTAACCAACATCACTATGACGAGAGAATTAGCTCTCGATTATGCTCGCCAGTACTTTGAACTCTTCTATGAAACGCCCGAGGAAATTCTAAATACCGTTTTAGAACATGGGCCACGATTCTCTGAACTGGAGTACATGAACGCTTTTCAGCTAATTTCGAGAAGTAATGAAGAATATGCAACGATTAATAAATATTTGGAAAGGCTTTCGGAAATATTAGGAGAGGTTGGAGTTACAGTTTGAGGTATGGTAGTAATTGCTTTAATAATGCCGCTCTGTACAGATTTAGTGAAACGATTAAAATATACACTTATTAAGCCTCTAAGGCTGGCTAATCATTATCTAATAAATAGAATGTGTTAGTCTATATATTTTTTTAATTTACAAATTTTAATTTTTAAAAGGAATAAATATCTCAAAAATGTTTAGAGAAACTGGCAATATAGTTTGAATAAAATATGGTTTTTAATTAAGAAAGGAATATATTATGCATATAATTAGAATCTGACAATATTGTGACAACTAAAAAAATATAATTTATCCTTAGGTAACAAATACTTTACACTTATCTTGACTTACTCGAGATTTGTAATCCTTGCTATATATTAATGTTTTGGAATAACATTATACTTAATAAAAAGATAGGAAATAGTTTTCACTGTGTTTCTTTTTTATTACAGTTCATGTTTTGCTGTTAACAATTTTTTAACATTTTTTATAATATTGTAAAATCGTTTTCCTTATTTTTTGCAGAAATCGGGTCGTATGTTTACCGTCACTTTTCTTGATTGCCATAGTTTAGTGGAAATTTCCTTTCGATTAGCAGATCATGCTGAAAAAAATTTTATTGAAAATGTTTTTGATTTTCTGTTAAATTAACAGAATACATTTAAAATGACATATTTTAGAACAAATTTGCAAGGTCCCAGAGACAAAGTAAAACGACCTTAAAAATATTATCCTTAAATTATTATTTTTAGAGTTCATTTTCAAGCACAATACTAAGACATAAGTTTGGCAATTTTAAATATTTTGTTTAAAATTTTGCAGCATTTCAAAGAGGAAAGAGGTTTGCCAGATCCGATTAAATCAAATCATATCTTTATCAGTATTTACCATCAATTTCCGAATTATTGCAGCTGGTAATTTCAAGTTAATTTTTGCGTCCATTTCACGGTCTGAACGTTTTCCAGCACCCCAATCTCTCGATAACGTTACCTACATTATAAACGTAAATTCGTCATTAGTTAAACATTTTTTAAAACTAAAAACACTTAAATATAATCTCAAGAGATATAATCTCAAAATATTTAAATTGCATAGATCATATCATTAATTCGCTCTAATTTAATATAATTTTTTTAGCACTTTATAGAAAATTTCAAATTACCTGCGCCACACAATGGTTTGTGACATAAAATAGAACTGTGAACAGAATTAGGCAGCCAAACACTCGTCGCATCATGGTCCAAACTTCTGAATAAAGTCCTGAAATAACAATTAGACTTTAAAATTATTCTAAAAATATTTCGCATCGTATTCGATAAAAGTGTACAAAATGCGATTTACAATTTTTTAAAAGCCTTGGATTTTAAATTATGTAATATTAAAAGCTTCTAATTGAACATTGTACAATATTCTAAGAACTTAAAATCAAATCGCTTTCTATTTAAAATCCTTTTAAAAAAACTGCTGCTTTTTTTAATTTAGTTATTTTAATTTTGCAAGATTTAAATTGGAAATAACAAATTATTCAATTACGTATTTGAAATCGTTAAATCTCACACGATTTCAATTGTAAAAGCTTCAAATTTTAATTCAACTATCAAGACTTTTAATTTGAAATTTCATAATTCTGACAGTTTACAAGTTGAATTACCTTGTAGTTTTTGATACTCGAACGATAGTAATTTGAAAATTGACTAATTTTAAAAAATGTATCTGATACTATTTGTGAAAAATGTTTAACTCTTTAAATTAGAAAACATGCTATTGTTTATTTTTTAATTGCGATTACAAATTATACAATTTTGAAAATTTGAATCTAAAATACTGTCCAATTTAAATACGTCACAATTGAAATCAAAATGATTTTTCTTTAAAAGCCTGCGTTTAAAGTTGCTTAGAATTCAAAATTGTAATTAGAGTTTTTATTTTTGATCTCAATATATATATTTTAAATAGTACATACGTGCAAGGGTAAACGAGAAACGTACCAGAGCTGAGCAAACTTTCATCTGACTCGTACGAGGTAGGGCAGAGCTTTATATACCTTCCAAAAAGGATGTTAAATTTTGGTCTTGCCTTATCATAGCGAGTCAATATTATCAGGCAGTAAATTAGTTTAACTTTGCGAGATAGACGCACTTTCATCCACCGTTTGCACTAACTTGTATTCGATCCCAAACCCACACGAGATATTCAAATATTGTAATCTCAACTCGAGGGTGTACTATATGAATCTCCTCATTTCATCCCTCACTACCACTGTTCTTGTTATACTCAGAAGACTATAATTATTTACCTCGACGAATGAAGAAAAAGAAATTTAAAAATAACCACACAGGTCCTACTTTTGTTAGAGCTAAATTTTTATACACCTTGAATAAAGACGTTTTTGGCTTAAATCTATATAGACATCCTTTTTGTCTAGAAACAAGTTGCACTTTCTGAAACAAAACTTTTCTTCCGGTACATCTTTTAACTCATTCAAATATGGTATATATTTTTTTATTTTTCTTTTGTTGATAAAACTTTTAAGCCGACTATTCTGGAACTTGAAAACTTGTTCTCAGGGCATTATAACGGCAGGAAGTAGAAGTTTTTGAAAAATTTATATATTAATTGTTAAGTCAAAAAATAAGAGAAATATAATTTGATATGAAAACACAAGGTTTAGTTTTGTTTGCAGTAGGGTCAGGCAAATATGAAAACTGTGCAAATGTGTTATCGCTATATACTCGCGGTTAATTAGTAAAGTATGTGTACTTTTTGGATTGATAAATGTTTGTGTTTATCAAAAGGCTTCACATGAATAGAAATCAAAGGATCTGTTTGTAGTAGTAAATTGCAGAACATATGCAAAATCATCTAACTCCTGTTTCCGGAATCGAAATACATAGTTAATTTCTCAGGGAAAATTTCTTTCAAAATTTACTGGCAAAATGTGATAAATAATATCGTATCAAATTCGGAAGCCTTATAATAACTTTTTAAAAGAAAAAAATGCTAAACAAATTTTTTTATTTACCGGTTGAAAAAAATTATATTATTGTTGTAAAGAAGTTTTTCTGTTTCGCCAACTAAGTAAATATATAAAACTGAGAACCAATAACGTAATACGCTTGCTCAATAGATGTCACTAAAGGATTCTTATTTCATAAGGGGTTGCAAGGGGTGAAAAAATAATCGGAAACCGAAGAATTTTTGAAACAGGGTGAAATTTTAAATTCATAATAATTGAAAACATTGATTCAAAATTTCGTTTGAAGTAATGAAAATTGGAAGTTAAAAATGTGATTACATAAACTAGCAAAAACTAGTTTCGGGTTGAAATACATTCCGAACAAATCCAATTGGTTATTCGAATTGATAGATAGATAGACCGGATTCATTCGGATTGATTGGATTTATTCGGAATTAAAAGTAGGGATTGATTCTGATTAATTTGAATTGGCCAAATTCATTCGATTTGAAAGTTCGAATTGATTTTGAATGGGCCTCGGATTGATTAAAATTAAAAACTTCCTTTCTCGTGCAGAAATTGTAATGGGGTTCTCATGGAGTCCTGGTCAGTTTGCCCTAGTTCTGGTCTGGTCCTGATCTGGAAAACTGGCATGGACCCCACAAGGTGCGTCACGCTCTCACTACTAAACGCATCACATAGGGAAAACTATTTGGTTCGGATAGTAAATTCAGAATGATTCGGAAAATTTTGGAATAAATGTCAATCCGAAACTTTTCACGGAATTGCACTCTGAGGGATTTTTATAAAAATAATAACCCGACTATATTTTATACAGTAAACGGAAAATATATAGGTAAATTATGTATTTTATAGGTCAGAAATAAGAGCTGCTCATAAAACAGGTTTCTTCGATAATTAATACCTAGGGCAATTAATAACGACTGGAATAGACATCAACACGTGTAAATTGCAGCCGAAATCGGTGTTTCCCAGTAAGATTCGAATAGTGATGTTTTAGGAACAGGGCGAAGTACTGCAAAGTTTATTACTTTAACAGTTGGCAACGAGGTACCGGTTGCCATTATGATTCTGCTAATTGCCCCAATTTATTCATGGACCCACTCAGTCCTCTGATTAAGAAGTTTCCAGGCTACTAATAATATTCTCAGATTTATTGGCTGAAGTTTTAAGCGTCTAAAGCATTTCTTTTGAATCCACACAGAGCGAAATTCCCTGGCTAAAGTTTCGAATTGAAATTTATTCCAAAATTTTATCCGAATTTTCTGCTGCTAGAAAACTGTCTATACTTGTTAATTTTTATAAGAAAAAAATGCCAGCATTGTATGAGACAATATTTTTAAATCATATAATTTACACAAATGTGTTTCTTGTATAAATATAGATGCGGGAAAGTCGAGATTCGAGGGGAAAACTACTAGCGCGGAAAATATTGCGTGTCGTCTGAAATTATTTCCTAGAAAATATATTGAGTATATTGTAGTTTAATAAAGGTAAATTGAGAATAAAGATGAAAAAAGGAAGGAAAGAGAAAGGGGGATGAAGGAGAGAGAGAGCAGGTAGGGTCGTAGCAGCTGAGGACCCAAACTATTGTGAGATTCACGTATTAGCTTACGAAGCATGGATCATGCACGGGATTTCGGACCGGCTTTCGTTTTGCTTATTTATGCAGTGTTTGCTTTACATTGACTCCTTTTGAGTGTAGAGGAAGTCGACGGGCAAATAAGAGGGACATCAGAGCACGTTTAAGAACCCTATACGATTAACCAATGCTATAAAGTCAACTGCACGTCATTTTTTCACACTTTACAATAGGTGGCACATATATACGGGGTCTCTTCTATAATATAAGACTTAGGACTTGAATGACAATTGGAATCAGAACACACTGACATTAAAATTACATAAAATATTCCTTCGAAGTCGAAAGCCAACAATAACAGTGTAGATATTTGTCTCTCATAGTTTGTTCTTACCCTTTTTCTGTATTTTAACTATACCTATAAAAACGAATTCAATATTCTTTCAAATTCTATTGAATTCTTTTGAATTTTGTGGAATTGAGTTAATATCTTGTTTGAATTCTTTTAAATCATTTCGAAATGTATTGGAATGTTATTTATTCTTCATATGCAAATTAAAAAATTTGTTTTCAATTCAGAAGAACAGAGACATTTTTTTACTTAAGGTTCATCACAATTTATAAAACAAAAGCAAAAGAGTCGATAATTCGATTTTGTTCAGCATGTAATAAATTAAAATAAATAAGTAACAAGTTTAGGATTGGCCTTTAGTATACTCGTTTAGTATCCTAAAATTTGTTTGAAAAATCGAAAATTCAAATTTGAAGCCAAATAACTCGAGATATAGAAAACTAGCTGTGAATTCAATCTCGGATGTTTCATTTAAGTGTATTTATATATTTTTGTGCTCATTTCTTGAGCACTTTTTTCCACATTATGATAAAGTTTAAAATCAATTTGCTCCCTTTTAGAGGAAGCATAAAAGATTTTTTTAAATATTAATAAATATATTTAGTTCTATTTTCTCGAAGCAAAACATCTTTCATCAACTTTGAATTATTCTAGTTTTGCCTTAGTGTGGATAAATGTGTAACACTAAAGTTGTAATCAATTTTCAAGTTGTGGTGTAGAAGGGTGTCACCACTATAATAAGTTAAATGGATGTCGTCCCTATAACTTAAAGACAGTTGTAGATAAATTGATTAAATTTATAATGTTAATTTGCACCACTTGCACAAACATTTTTTTATATATTGGATTTTAAAACTTTAAAAAATTGATTGGTATTTAGCCAATCTCACTGAAATCTTATATTTAGAAATAATTTTTATGACTTTGTTTAGTTTTACATAGACAAAAAAAGCCTATTTTCCAAATGTAATTAATATACAGTATGTTACAAAAGTACAAGCACGAATAAATTTTTCTGGTAGATTAAGGTGATTCTTTTTGTCACGTTCAACTGTGAATTCAATAGTGACCTTTATCTTCAAGGTCAAAATTATAAATGTACATACAACTTTTTAAATTTAATATTTTTAAAAATCCTTTGGCTCGCTTTG
>JAUESI010000010.1:1308377-1323405 GCA_032275145.1 Synergus laeviventris
GTTTCCAATAAACCATTTCATTGACTTTACAAGCAAAGAAATATTTATTTCTATTAAAGAAATGCCATCTAAAGAAATAATTTCTTATAATTAATGTCTGAGTTTTTCGAATAAACACAATATTTATTAAGTAGGTTTAATAGCTCGTCTACAATTTGCATAAATCAGAACCCTTTGTTCCAATTTGATTTGTCTCTTACAATGATTATTAGCTTATTTTTTCGGACAGATATACATTAGAAAGACGGATCTAATGATCGAGTATTTGAATTTTCGCTGATTCTCTGTTCTTAATGCCATAATCCTCAAAGAAGTCGAGTGCTGACTAATCGTTGTCATTCATTTAGCCGCCTTCCGTAACAGGTACATCTGGTGCAATTCGTTAGGCCTAATTACGGAGATTATGTACCCTGGAAACATCCGTTATATTTCAGTGTCAGTTAAGCCCAATTCACAGGGTGAGAATCTTGATTTTACGTAACAGCTACATTATAGTCTTACATATATTAAATTTGTAATTTGTATGCAGTATGGATGTTTAATAGCAGGGAAGCATAAATTTCTCCTTCGATGTTAGTCGCATTATGTCATGTTTTTGGTTTCCTGCTGAAATTTTTTTTAAATTCAGTATATTGCTTGTTCATATTTTACTCTTTTGAACGAAATGTTTGTTTTGTTTACAGAAGAATCTAAGCTATAGGGTCACTAAGTCAGTCGAAAAGTCGTATACCTTTCTTTGTAAACTGAGTGAGTATACAGTCGAGATTTTTCTCTTTTCTCACGAAATCACCGGACGTGACTTCTAGATGAAATGGTGGACCACTACTATGACAGCTATAGCTAATAGGGTCTTCTATTTTTTGGCCACGGTGACTACTGGTTCTACGTGGCATTCTGGACAGGTGCGCCACCCCCAAAACCTACGAATGACATCGCTTTGTCGGTCCTGCACCGCCCGCAGCGTACCGTACAGATTCGTCAGAGAAGGTTCATTCATAAATACGGTTACTATAGCTGCTACCGTATATATATAATATATATATATGTATATATCTACGGAATTCATTCACAAATCCATTGCCAAAAGTCTCTCGATATACGCCTAATCCCGTTTCAGAAAATGCTTGACTCGTACGACATTTCAGCCATCACACCAGTTTAACTTTTCCTTGTACTTCTATTATACCTACTCGAACAAAATAACGAAAAGGATTTGTATCAATGAAATCTCGAAATTTCGAAAGTAAGGCGATTATGATGAAAGTTCATTCAAAACTTGAATATTCAAACAGAGAATTCAAACATAAATATATATTCCTTGAGGATTATGGGTTTGTTATTTGTAACAAGGTTTATTTATGAGCAAAGTATATTTTGCTTTTCCCAAAAAACAACAAACTAAATCAGCCGGGATTCAGCGACCCATTTTTCACTGATTCAAATTAATAGATAGCTAGTTGGACTGGTTTTTAGAATCAATTTCTGGGTGAAGAACTTCCTGATTTTATATTATACTATGAAGACATGGTTCTCGAAAACTTGATTGGTGTTTTGAAAATTGTGCAAATTTGTGTGAATGTATCGAATTTCAAAACTACAGATTATTTTTGTTGTCAAAACAATTGCTGTGAATTAATCGAAAAGGTTATTTATAGAGATAAAAATAAAAATTTTAAATAATGATTACTTTTGTATACTTTTCGTGCGTTTTTTATTTATGATACATTTATTATATTATAAATGTATATTATAATATATTATCGTATATTTTTTATAGTTAGAATTATAAAGTACGGAATCAAATCAATCCATACTACAAGGTTTTTACTGATGTGAAACAATTAAAAAACTTTCAAAACTTTTGACAAGAAAAATAAACATTTGTCTCTATTGATTTAACATGCCGTCAATTTAAATATGTTGTAATAATTGTAATAAGTTTAATATATTTCTTAAAAATTACCTCACAATCGTAAAAATTCCTTAAAATTCCTAGAAACCTCTTAAAAATCACGTATATATTATTGTTGAAACCTGATTGACTTTTGAATGGCTTGAAGATGTAAGAAATAAAAGAAAATAATCCCGCGCGTGTCAGTTTGCTAGTATAATATAAAAATTGTGGTGGTTAAAAGTTCTAGAAAAAGAATGAATGAAAAGGAGAAGTGTTGAACAGTGAATGGAATGGAAGCTCAATGAGCTCAGAACGGAAATAAGCTTTTTAAATGCGTTTAGGAAGTAGCGTATAAAATTGCTTGACGATATTCCAATGGCCCCTTAGGGCCTACTTAGCCTAAGCGTATGTCAAATTGCCATTTTTCAAAATAATGTGAATTGTGAATAAGTACCTTTTCAGTGTATTGAAAATGGAAAGTCATGTTGTTAATGATGTTACTTCAATTCCATAGTAGATATTTGCTTCGGTTTTGTGTAGAATCACTTCTGTCGTTTTCACTCTTTTCTTATAAAGAATGAAAAGGAAGGTTCATTTTCGTTTGATTCTTTCTTACATAAGAATGATAAATGGTCACTATCTTACTTTTGAAAAATTTGGATAATTCCACATTTTTATTTGGGAAAATTATTTTTTTCTTATGGAATTAGGAAATTTCCCTAATTCTTCTAAAAGTTTAAAAAATTTTCCTACATCTTTTGGTAATTTCATAAAATTTCATAAAACAATTGATTGTTATTATAGTCAACTTTGTGTCACGACAAGTCACGCAAAGTGATTCTGCCCCTTTTCAATAGAGTTTTACTAAAAAAATATTTTGGGGTAATTCACGAAATTTGATGTATTATAATATTCCTCAAGAACTTTTCGGGAATTATCGATAACAAATGTTTATTGACAAAATTCCGGAAAGATTACGGAAATGGCACAAATGCAAAAAGAAATACAAAGTAATTTAAGCTGAGTGATTTCGACAGACATAAATGTAAAAAAGGAGCGTCAGATATGGATCTGCAGTGTCGTTATAGCATTGTAGGACAACAAATGGGTGACGCACCCATCGGAATATTAAAATAATCTGCTATAACTTTAATAAATCCTTGGCTTCACTTCGCGGGGAGGAGAGGATGCATCTATCCTACCCCGAAGAGAGCGAAAGCAGCAGTCACAGATGTGACTGTACCCCTAATGAGCGAGCTATTTTTCACGAGTATTTTTATCCCGTTTATTGGCCGCCCGCTTCACAAACTGTCGGCTGGATATTAATCATCCGGCTCTTACGACTCGGGATTTTATTTCTTCCAAGGATGAAAGCGAGAAAAAGGATGGTGCAGGAGAGGGTGGAGAGAGTATGGCGGCGAGAAGGCCGCGAGGCGCGGATTCAAGCTCCTTCATTATTGTTATTAAACCGGCTTCCATAGAGAACATTCTTTTCGAATAAGGAGTTTGGGGCACAACGCCGACGGGTTCCGTGACACTGCATCTCGAATTAATATTCCATTGCCGTTTGCTCAAAAAAAAAAACGTTGCCTCTGTTTACTTGCATTTTATCACGAGATAGCTCGAGGAAAGATTTATTCGATCGTCATGCACAAGTTTCTGAATTTGTTTATTAGAACAAATCTATAAGAATATTTATAAGGACAAGGATCACCCAACATTATAATTCTTTGTGATGGCTGCTTGTGTTTGGTCCGCTCTACTTTTAGCTATAATAATAGACTTCATTTATAGTTTCCATTTGTATCATGTCGCTTGAAATTAAAAAAATTAGAATAAAAAACGACTTCCTCGGGCTGTCGACAAGTCGAAAGTAATACAAGTATTTCCTTCCTACTTTTTACTTTTCGTGGGGAAAACTCACTAGGGCAACAGGCGGTCGAGAAAACGGTTTTTTTCTCCACAACTGCGATCAATGCAGGGACAGATATCTGTGTTTATTCAATAAACAGGCTATTCGTGTGAGATCATGCGATCCTTGCACACGGTCCCCCCTGTTATCTCAACAAACACTAAGATTTTCTGGCTTCTCTACATGACATCGCATCTTCAAAGACGACTATCTTAAACTTTTAAATTTAATACGAACTCTCATCTTCATATTATACTTGCAAATATACTCTTGTACGCACGGAGAAAAATGGATATTCAACCTTAAAATATCTTGAATAGTGAACTATGTAGTTCAACTAGAAAAGACCCCATACAAGGCACGTCACGCCAATACTCTATCAAGATTAAAAAAGTATTCGACATTCATTATTTGCTAAATGCGGCTAATGAATATAATAAAAATGAAGGTCTTGGTTAATATTGTTTTACCTGGGCGTGTCAATTGACTTGCACGAAAAAGCCTCATTCAATGCAGTTTCTTTAAAGTCAGAAATTATTTTCACCAGGCTTAATCTGCCTTTGAGAGGGCGGCATATCCAAGAGGAATGGACTCTGAGATCTCGGTTTATGAAAGGGATGACGGGCATAGGTGACCTTTTCTTCTAATAGGCTTAAACCTCTATTTAATCCTCCGGATCTCTATAGTTATACGCGCACCGGAAACACTCCCGCCTCTCACAGATCATCAGAGGCATGATGAAAGGAGTCAAGAATGTTATTCATCGGGATCCCCACATGAAAAGCCTTATAGAATCGCGAGATCTTACATATAAACTAAGTTACACTACCCTATGTCGTGAAATACTTCCAGTAAGATTTTTTAAACTACATAATACATTCCAAATGTTTTCCCTACGCATAATGTAAACGTGCTTCGAATAGCAATGCCCTTTCGATCTCATTTCGTCAATATATAAACTGTTATTTTTGTAATAGACTAGAAAAATGTTCAGACAAATGAGGTTCTGATGC
This sequence comes from Synergus laeviventris, assembly GCA_032275145.1. Lineage (NCBI taxonomy): Eukaryota > Metazoa > Arthropoda > Insecta > Hymenoptera > Cynipidae > Synergus > Synergus laeviventris. The sequence continues at coordinate 1,313,197 of JAUESI010000010.1, forward strand.
GGAACTTGTCGGGATTTTTATTTCAATAAATATATTTTTATATAATTGGAGATAGAAATATAGAAATAGAACTAGATTCATCCAGTATATAGAAGACGAGAGAAAGTGGATTCAGATTTCGAGATTGTGGAAATCTATTTTCGTTATAAAATTTCAACCTCTTTTTTATAATAGGATTTTTGTTTTCATAAAATGAATTAGTTAAGTAATCAAATATGACAAATAATTCATTCAGGATGATCCTATATAATCTTGATGAGGGGCCTATTTTGTCAGATTAGGACCACCGTATAACTAGGGGAAACTGGTCAGGACCCCACTAAAACCCCGTCAGAATTGTGGAAACATATGTTTTTCGATGTTCATTTTTTAAAATTACATTATATCAAAAATTATATTTTTTCTTTTATAAGTAAGTTAAAAGCTATTTGTCAGATTTTTGAAAGATATTAGGAAAAAAACGTCTAATCTGAATGTATTATGAAAATATCGATAACTTTCGAAATAATGAACATTTTTTTTAATTTCTTGGGCTCATTATATAAGCAGAATTTTCCGTGTAGAAATTTTGCTATGGCCTAGACTTTACCGTGATTGGGGAGTGATAGATCGGAAATGAAGCACGCGGCCCGACCGGGCCCAAATCTGAAATCTTGACTTACGGTCAAGGCCCGGTCGGGCTGAGTGTTTTATCTCCTGCCTAGGCCAGGTTTGAAAATTTCTACACGAAGAGTTAACTCGAAAAAGTTGGACATTATTTTTTATATTTGTCCTGTTGCGAGAAATATTTTTATAAAATATATAGGAAATAATTAATCATTGTAATTGATATTTTTATAAAGCATTGACATGTGACAAATTTTTGCAATATCTGTTTACAAAATTTCCAAAGTGACTTCGTTCTGCGCTCATTTTAAGCAGAATTTCAAGTGTAGAAATGTTGCCATGGGCCAGATCGGGGCCGACTAGTATAGACCTGGCAGCCCGGCTTACCGATCGGGACCCTAGGGTCCATTTCCGCGTAAACGAAATGGAAACTTTATACAGACAACCATCGTATAATGGCGATTTCTACCCGAGTTTGATAGCTTTTAATTTAAAAGAAAAAATGTACTCTTTTTCATAATATTAACTCTCTAAACTCGAATCAGTGGAAAATCAGTGAAATTTCCACTGACCGGTATAAGTATAGATATTAACAGAAAACAAGCGATACATTTATTATATTCGATTAAAAGCAATTCCTTTTAGCCAATGACTTAGTTACCAAATGGCGAAACCTCTCAAGCGAGCTCTACGCTCATCAATCTCAATTCCATCTCGCTCGCTGCAGACACCATTTTTATTGTTAGTTAAGGACCACAATTTCCTACCAGGTATACTGCCGAAGGGAAAAAACAGCAGTTCACGAGCGACACTTCAAGCGAAATTTAAAGTGCTGTAAATTTCGATGAATAGCTCGACTATAATTCGATTGGTTTATGACGATCTTGTTTATTATTAAGCGATGTGTGAGAAGGGATATATTACGGCTATTTGAGGCCTATTGTTATCATTGAAGTGCAATAAAAAAATCCGGTTGCTTGACCGTTTTTTTCAGAAATCGTAACTACATTTGATAGGGATACTTAAATTAATTCTTCCGTAATTCCCGTATTTCTTTATTAGGTTCTATAAAAGTTTTAAGAGGATTATGGTATTTTATTGTGTTAGACATATTTCTGGAATTTCTAAGTTAATGGCGAAAAAGTATATGAAATTTTCGATACTTTGATGCAACCGCCGAAATTGGTAATTTAAAATGAAGAGAGATTCTTATCAGAATGGAAGGACCAAGGGAAAAATAAAAATTTTACTCAGTACTCTATATGAAGGAAATTTGCAAAGAGATGGAAACATGTATAAGCGAGGAGAGATCAAAATATCCAGTGACTGTAAAATTACGTCGTCCGGTTTGCTTTATTGCCCTCGATCCAATAAAAGTCCCAATAATAATGTCGGATGTTTTCCGATGCACCGTATTTGATTTAGTGTCGGCCATTTTGTGATCACATATCTGCCTCGTAAATCTCGCCATGGTGGCGCCACCGAATATCAAACGTCGATGTGTCCCGTGCTCAACCCCAATCCTTCGTAAAATATTACCCCGCACGATTCCTGTGCAACGTAAACTATCTTTCGTTTATTTTTTTATTTCCGCATATCGGTTGTCAGACGAAAATGACAGGATTGTTAGACCCGAGTGAGATAGGTATTACATGTAATAAATCACATCTGATGCTAATTACCCATGATTTTCGAAATTCGATATTTTTTTCATGTTCATACATTTTCAAGGCGATATGTCATAGGATATTGGTCAGAAAAGGAAATTTGAAAGTACAAATATTCTGTCACACCCCCTACTCTACCCCCTCCTAATTAGGGGAGGGGGTATACTTGTGAAATCATTTTTAACCCCCTCACCCCCTCCTTTGAAATTACGAGATACTTTCTTGATCCCCATTTCTGCCTATTCTTATGGTAAAGTTGTAGAGGGGGGAGGAGGGGCCGAAAATAATCAAAGAAAGCGTTACGTAATGTAACAGACTGGATGACAATAGAAATAGGGGAAAAATATAGAAAGGGGTGATAGGGGTGAGAGAATTAAAATGATAAGGGGATGCATGGTTAGATAAGGTGGGATGAGGGGTTAGAGGATGATGTAAGTTAATGGAAGGGTGAAGGGCGCATGAAAAGAGGGGGGAGGGGTGAAAGATAATACTGTAAAGAGAAAAAGATATAAATTAATGGAATGGAGAGGGGCCTAAGGTAGGGGAGAGAGAATATAGTGGAAAGAGAAGGGAGGATAGGGCGAGTGAAAGGGGTCGTAGGGATGATGAGAGTCAGAAAGAGAGACAATAGTGAAGATGGGGCTAGGGGATACAGAAAAAGGTGAGATGAGGTGTTAGAGGAAGATACAAACTAAAGGGTGAGGGAGTGGCATAGGGCACGTGGAGAGGGAATAGTGTAAACAGAAGAGACGATCGGGTGAGCGAGAGGGGGTGTAGGGGTGGTTAGACAGAGAGACAATAGTGAATAGGTGCTAGGGGATAAAGAAAAAGGTATGATGAGGGGTTAAAGGAAGATATAAGTTAATGGAATGGAGAGGGGCACAGTGTGGCGAAGGACGGGGAGAGAGAATAGTGTAAAGAGAGGAGACGATGAGTGAGAGGGGGTGTAGAAATGTTTATGGCGGGAGTCAATTGGGTAGAGGGGCAAAGGAATAAAGAAAAAAGGTGGTGAGAGGAGGGAGAGGAAGATATAAATTAATAACAGAAAGAGTGGCACAGGTTAGGAGGGGGGCGGGGGGAGAGAATATAGTGTAAAGAGAAGAGATGATAGGGTGAGCGAGAGGGGCTTGTAAGGATGGTTAGACAGAGAGACAATAATGATGAGTGACTAGGGGATAAAGAAAAAGGTAGGATGAGGGGTAAGAGGAGGATATAAAGGATATAAAGGATATCCCCCTTCTGCTCTATACCCCTATCCCTTAAAGGAGAGGGACGGAAAGAGTGAATAGTGTAAAGAGAAGAGACAATATAAGGTGAGTGAGAGGGGGTGTAGGTATGGTTAGAGAAACGAGGGGATAAAGAAAAAGGTAGGATGGTGAGAGGAATGGATGGAATAGAATATTGGGAGAGAAGAGAATATTAAGTGTGTAGGATTGTAAGAAAAAGATGTAAGAGGGGGTGTTGGGATACAAGGTATGATTAAAATATTTAATTAGTGATTTACGATTGCTTGCAAACAAAAATGTTAGCGAATTGAGAATTGAATGATGTCAAAAATGGGGCACGATACTTAACCCGATAAACTGACAAGTTGGCACTTTCCGAGTTTGTGTTTGGCCTGGACGAAGATAGCAATACAGGGAGTTGCTTGAACCAGGGGAGTCAGGATGAGGCAGTATATCGTGGGTTATTGTCCATTAGGAGCGCAAGGCGGCCATTCACGCCACAAACTTACTTTATGATATTGCTACCTCTTCGCCTATCCTGACAGTGCCTAGCTTCTTTTTTAACACTTTTTCTCCAAATATCATTTTTCTGAAAGCTAGAGATATTTCTTGGGGATTAAAAGAGAATCTAATAGATAATAGGAAGGGCAAAACATGTTAGGAGAGAGTACATTGTTTTAAGAATTTCCTGAATTTTTGTATTGTTTTGCACTAATATTTATGACGTTTTCAATTGCTGCACAATGTTATTCCATGCTGGAAAAATTTATGCCCAAGTCTCATTGTGCGACTTGGAGAAGTTTGAGAGTTTCCCAATACTCGAAACTTTATTCGGGGACGTATAACCGAGACAAGCAGAATGTACTTTGCTTACAAGGAAAATCCCTAGACAAATTACCTCGTTTTCACGCTGTCGGGGCTCTTAATCGAAAAAAGGGGGAGAATAGTGATTGAGGGTGGGGGAGGAATAACTCTGAGCTCAGGTGGTTTCGTTTGAAATTCGATGCCACCAACGGCTTCGACTCAAAGTTCAGTCAACTTTGATAAAATGCTTTTGCGGCTACATGATTGGCTTACGTAAATTTACATTTGTCTCCATCGATTTTGCTAAATAAAATATTGAAGGCTGTGGCTACGAATACCGAAATTTTCGTATAAATAGATGGATTTTTTCAGTATAAGTATCTAGATGGAAAAGGGTCGGCTATTTATCCTAAAATTTTCAAATACATTTTTTCGTTTTGAGTATGTATATAGACACTGCTAATATTGAAATATATAACAAAGTATAATAATAACGAGCAGCAAATGATGAAAGAGTTGAGGTAAATGAATATATATAATTAAATAATCACTTTTTAAAAAAGGTGCGTATTGAAAAAGCCATAAAAATTCTGCCACAGAACTTAAACGTTTCGAATTTTTATGACCAGCAAATAACTTTATCGAACGAGGTCGGTCTCATATATATTTCTTTGGTATTATAATTCCTTCGCAGAAGCCTTCAATAAATGAAGAAGCTGGACCTATAATGAAAAGGACAGTAAAATACTTTAAGCTATCGAATATTTCAGTTATTACCGCAAGTTACGATCATCTATGAAAATTAAATTATAAAAAAACTGCAATTGTAAAAATAATGCTATATATTGACTCTTGCATTTTACACGAAAGTAATTACACACCTATATAACTGTTCTATAGGTATGGAATAATATAAGTCTGTAAACGACCTTGGTAGCTTTAAAAATCGGAAGTGGAAATTTCAGAACCTAAAATGCCAAAATAACGGTGTACTAAATGCAATGACCGTGTGCGAAAGAATTATAATGGTGTCCATGGACAAGCGATGTTATGGGCACTATTGGAAGAGATAGGTTATGGGGTACAATTGAAAGGGATACGATGCGGCGGAACGGAATGAAACGGTTACGGGACTGGTGCTTGAGTATAAGTCTCGCGGCGAGCGAGTAACGACCAATTAGATAACAAAACGTCAAACAATAAAACCCGTCATGTTTATACTGAAGGGGATAAAACCCAGCATCTATTGCCGCCCTGCTGCCGTGGCACGCAATAAACTATTTGATGTTTATGGATATGATGTGCCCTCCAGAGCCCCTCATCCTCCATATCTTATTTATCAATTTTCCCATTTTTTGACTTTCTGCATTTTTATTCTAAACTAATAATAATAATAATAATATGGAGTGATGTTCGAATTGCTAATGTACTTCCGAAGAGGTCAAACCTCTGATTTCCTTGAAACTGCCTGTACCTATGTATTTTGATATGGTGTAAGGTTGGTATTAGTTAGATATTAATACTTGTATCATTATTGCATAAATGCCTAATTATATAAAAATATTTTTATTGAAAATATAAATCCCGACCTCGGCAGGACCCCATTTTCAATAATATTATTGTGGACTTTTGAGGGATGAGAAAATTTTAGTGAAGTTGTACGAAAAGAAGATTTTTCTTCAAGTAGAAATGTATATATCTATCGCTTTCTCATGTTTCTAGTTTGCCAAGGGGGAAGTTTGTGACGGGAGGGAGGACTGGTTAATTGGCATGACAGATAGAGGGTGCGAGAGAAGTTGTCGCTTAGTAACATTACGCCGCGATGAAACTGATATCCACCCTAGCCCACCACCACGCCGCCACGTCGTCCCTACTCCTAATACTACTACTGTAGAAGCACCTCCACTATTATACTTACTACTATGTACTACATTTACTCAATTCGCTTTTGTGGGTGAGACAATGCGAGACCCTCCTACAATTCGATCATACTTATGTCAAATCTCAACGACAAGCTGATAACGCCTGCTGTTCTGATAGAGATATGGTTCAAGTACATACATCAACTAATTGATTAAATAACATTGAAATATTAGCAAAAACATACTCTCTAAATTACACGTTTTGCATAGTTTCAAGGATTGCAATAAAAGTCATAAGAACGAGGAATTGACAACTCACGTGAGTTCTAGAGAATCTCGTTCCCCCCTATTTGATTCCAAATCCGCAAAAAAAATGTCTTATCTTTTTTATTAATTTTGATTGTAACACGTGTCTATTTTAACTTGAAGTTTCCCATCTAAGTTGCATATGGGGGAAAAAAAACACTTTTTGAATTATTTTTAATTATTTAAACCAATTCAATTTTTTTAAATAATTTTTTTCCACATTAATTTTTTTTCAATCAAAAATGATTATTTTTGGTCTAGTGAATTATTTTTTAAACATTAATAATTACATTTTAATCATTTATTTGCGAACGGAAAGACAAAAATCAGAAAATATTTGAAAATAAATTTATATCACGTAACCATAATGAATTCATTAACTGGAGATTTTACTCAATTAAAGATTTAAAGTCACTTGAACACGTTTAAATTCACTGACAGTTATTTTAGGTGATTTTGAGAGTCTGTGGGGGTTTTTAATGATGTTAAAGGATTTTAAGTGATGTTGAAGAATTTTAAGGAATTATAAACAATTTTATGGCATTTAAAAGCATTTCAAAGAATTTTAAGTTATTTTAAGGAATTTTAGGGAGTTTCAAAAAATATTCAATTGTTTCGAGGTACCTTGGAATTCTAAGATATCATCTAAAATCTTTTGAAACGCCTTTCATTGTAATTACTCGCATTTTTTTTAAATTTCGGAATTACAATATTAAAACCCTTGACATTTTTTTGGAACCGATAGTTTTTAGGAATCCTCTCAGATCCTATGAATTATCTTGAGATTTCTTGACATCTCATGAAATCTTTTAATTTTTTACCTTCTTAATTTGAATTAGTAGGAAATTATTAATGAAATAGTGCCAATTCGTTTAATAATCTAGGCCTAGGTTCTTTGTTATGATAAAATTTCTACACGGGAATTAGTATACTTTTAACTAATTGACAGTAAAAATGTTTGCTAAAGTGAATTAGTAAACGAGTCGGCAGTATTTCATTAAAGTATGTTCTTACTAATTCAGATTGAGAGACTATAATATAATTTTATAAAATTAAATACATGCATGAAAACCTCTTGAAGTCTGACAGCATGCCCAGAAATTCTCCAAAATCTTCTCATACTTTTGTTAAATTTAATATAACAGTCAATAAATCATCCTTTTTTATTATTAATTCTCAATCTTAATGTATAAAAACCAAAAATCGTTTGCTGATTCATCCGGGATTTTGATTCACACATTCGCAAAACAATTCCCTGAAGTCGTTTTACATGAAGGTCCTCAATTTTTCAATCAAATGATAAAAAGTTTGCCATTTCACGATTGTTCCTAAAGTATGGGAGTTGTGGCAGTTGTCGACCCTTCGTTCCTCGTAGGGCCACCCTAGTATACCCAATCGGTACATATATATCCTGAAAAGGAAAACAGTTTTATCGAAGCGGCACGGGTGTTTCTTGCTTCTCTCGAAAGTACAAATGGGTTTTCTGTCCGCGGTGGTCCGATAATGTGGTAGTCGTAAGGATCGAAGGCGGACTGTGGCCAGTTTGTCAGCCACCGATGTGTCTAAGAGGGTCTTTCCTTTTCTCCATCCTTATTTCTGTCTTCAAGTCTAGCTTTTCCTCGAAAGAGGACGAACAAGACAATTTGTCTTGTACCGCAATGGATAAACTTCTGGAACCACTTTTAGTCTGTTGCTCGTATTTCAAAGTAGGTACCAGAACCAGAAAATTTCTGTACAGGAACCGTTATAGAATCCATATATTTATACACGCTAGCTGGGTGGACTGAAGAAAAGTCAATTTCGTGCGATCGATTTTTAATACCAAAAAATTGTTAGTTCTTGATGAGCTGGCTATAATTCAAATTTTTTTTTAAATCGATTAATCACCTTTACCTTCTCAAGCGTGTTAAAAATGGAAAAAATTGTATTTACGTGTTAAATAGATGAATAAATGAATGTTTACAGTCACGAATTTTTTTATATATGTAGAACTATATGCCTGAAGAATTTATGGAATTACTTATTTGATATTAAAAAAATGTGGAAAATTAAAAATTAAAAATAGGACAAACAATTAACAAGGTAAAAGATATTTATTCATTTCAAAATAAATTTAAACAGCATATTCAGCTCATCAGGAACTAAAAATGTTTTGCTATTATCACATTAAATTATAAACATAATAATCCTCTGCGTTTTAAAACTTATTTTACTTCAAAAATAGTAAAATGCATATTAAAGATCAAGAATGAAGGCAGATGGAAAGGATGCAAGATGTACGACCTATAAAATCAAATGTAATCTCTTCCGTTATCCATCTTGTTTTATCTCTGATCTGGCGCAAAATGCAAAAAGCTTGTCGAACTTTTTAGGACCTCGCCGTCAAACGACTACAATTTCCCCTTTCACAGCTTTCCAAAGAGTTTCTTCACTGCCGACTCTATCGTCTAATTTCAGCTGAAAGATAAAACCATCGAGCTTATAAAACCACTCTGCTTAAAATAACGAGTATAATTGGATAAGTTTCGGGTAAATATCGGATATGTTTTTGACAGAAACTTAATACAGTTTTATCCTATATCTTTATCCGAAATTTAATTTTGAATTCAAAATCTAATCAGTATAGCAAAGTTAGTTCCACTTTTTAAAATTTACATCGGGATTGATTTCTAGAAGCATTCTGAAACAACAACAAAATCAGTTATAACATTGAATTTGAGAGTAAACACCTATTTACTAATTATAGTTGTATGATATTAAGTTTGAATATATCCAATTTTCTCCGTGTAGGCCGATGATAAACTCCTCTTCATTCACTTGTAATACACCAAAACAAATATTTCAGACGAGAAAATGTATTTCACAATATATAGCCTGCTCACAATATAAAAAAAAATAAAGTGAAACATTGCAAGTTTCATGAACGTTCCAATCGGATCCGCTCAATTATGCACAAACACATTTGTTTATCCGACTAGTCGCATTAATCCTCAAAGTTGTTGGGCAATCATCCAAATTAAAGTACAAATCAAATTCGGGAAGCGCGATATATATAGGTTCTCATCTTAATAGTATCATTCCAATGGGAAAATTGTGAAAATGTTAAACAATTAGATTGCTAAATGATGCGGCAGACAATGGTATTGTATAAATATAACGGATACACCGTTTCGTCTCTGATTCGAAAGCATATCCTTGCTCATAGGTACATGTTAGTGTATCAGGGTGTGTGTGAACTGCGTGTCAGGGAGGGTGTTGTGAGTTATGAGTGCTCTGTGATATCAATGCATCAATTTTGCTAAACGAAGGATTAATTTAATAACAAGTCAGCAGAGGGGGATCGCCAAATGATCTATAGAGAAGGGCAGAAGCGTGTATAAGCAATACTCTCCCGCTATGCCTTTTTTATTGAATGACTTTTACTCACTTTTAGCAAGAGACTATATTTGATTTGATAAGTCGCCGAGTAAGTAATGAAATCGCCTTTGGGATCATAGCAAATTATTTATCACTAAATTCAATGTTCCAGAAGTTTGTAACTTTCTAAATGAACGAAACCGAAAATATTGTTTCAACTAATTATAACAAAATAAGCATTAGAATATTCTGTCATGCACAATTATTTGCAATACAAATGAATCAGTAGTTTAAAACTGTTTCTGAGAAAAATGTTTGATTCTCAGAAAAAACTAAATGGTTGTATAACTTCATGGTTGAAAAAACTTCATGGTTGCTATA
>JAUESI010000010.1:1323505-1336491 GCA_032275145.1 Synergus laeviventris
AAACCATTAAAAAAACATATTAATCATGGTTTTTCCCGTTTGTCTCAGTGAATATGTATAAAACTTAAAAAAATAAAACGAAATGTCAAAAAGAAATGATAAAGAAAAAAATGGCAAAGGGTAATCATGGTAAAAGGAAATGGTAAAGGGAAATAGCAAAGGGAAATCGTGGTAAAAGAAAATGGTATACAAATCGCGCAAGTTAAAAAAAAAAATCAACCAATCAGGATTTCAACAACAATGTCTTCGATATATTGGTAACATCACTTTTTCAACATAGGATACATAAAAAAAGGGTTAAGAGGGGAGGCTAGATGAAGTAAGACTCTTGAGTGTTACATGTCGCTGAAGAGATCCCAAGTTGGGGATTTATCGCACGTCAGAGCGTGTATATCGTTTGCAAAGATAGGATGAAAACAGGAAGAGGGTAGGCCACGGGGGTGGTTGGATAACCCGATATATAGGTAACCAGCGACCTAGCAACCAAGCAACCAACCATCGGACGGACCAAATGGAATGGAGTGGAGTAGCTCGCTACAACACAGGATGGAGTGAGGACGCTCGACGGAAGTTGGTGGGCTATAATAACGTTTAAAGTAATTAAGGACATCGGGCGACAGCATGGGCGAACTGGGTACCAGGGTGGAGGCGGAGGCAGAGGCGGCGGGGCAGACAGGTTGGGGAATGCGACATTTACATAGTAATTAAATCGCGGGAGCAAGTGGGACCACTGGGGTAGATACTGGCGCACGAGCCATTACAGACGCATTAGATTGCGGTAAGCACTTGTTTATGGCCCCTCCTGCTCCGCTCTACTCTACTCGATTTTCCTCTCTCATACGCCTCTCCGGGTGCCCATGCCCCATGCCACCCCGGTACCATACAGCGTCTCGTCCACCCTCTTCTAAACTACTTTACCTCTTTATACCCATAATCGTGTTTCTCAGATATACAAACACTCTTTCGATTGCTTAATCGATTTTCAGTTTTTGGCATGTTTCTCAACATGTAATATGCAAATTATATTATATGCGTACATACTCTTTATACCTACACCCTTCCCACTCTTCCCACCCTATTATTCCCTTGTGTACAGCCCCTTTAGAAAAACTAAGCGACACGTATTTTTTTTATCTGCGGAAAAATACTCAATGATAGGGGTCGATTGTATTGCTTTCTATATAAAAACCAAATTGATTTAGATCAAACCTACTGGAAAAGTTTCCTCATTAGGTATTTTCAAAGTTTGTATAATTTTTTAAGTGAATTTGAAAGACTTCAAGTGACTTTAATTCAGTAAAATCTCATGAAGTAAGTCAACTCATATAAAGTCACGTGAATCCTCAATACACAAATGGATTCACTCAAAGTAATTTGAAATCGCTGAATATTTATATGTTGCCCTACCCAATCACCCCTTTTTACCCCTTTCTTCGTTAACCTCTTTTCCTAATTCTCTCTAACATTAATTTAATCGCCTTTTTCTTTCTCCTGTAAAATCCCCCTCTTTATCTCTATAACGCCCCCTCTATAGTCACCCCCTCCGATCTTACCACTGGGGCCCCTCAAAAACCATTTTACCTATAACCCTCTACCCTTTTTATTCATCCCCTCACCGTCAACCTCTTCTCCTAGTCCTCTTTACCATTCTGTCTTCTATCTCCTATTAAAACCTCCTCTTTCTTCCCCTTCCACACTGTATTTTTCTCTTCTATCTCTTCTTCGCCCCTCTTCTTGTACACACCACCGTCTTTATTTTCATATATCCCTTGTATATTATTCCAATTTGTTCGGATCACTCCATTTTCTCCTGCACGTTTGTCTCGCAAAAACAAGATGTTTTTTAAAGATTTAAATACCTATAATAAAGTCCGAAGTTGATCAAATAAAATTCGCAGCACCTTATCAGGTGTAATAACATCTTTCAAGGGCATCTTTTAATCTTTTATTTATTCAATTACTGCTTATCTATAAACATATGTAAAATATTTCGTATGATCACATAATCTCTCTTATCAAGCGTAAAGTTTTCCTAATCTTGTTTTCAAATAATGTTTAAAAGATAAGTCTGATAAGTCTAGGTACTATAAAAACAAATCACGCAATTTTTAATTCGCTAATGTATATTAAGTAGAGGGTTATTCAGAATATCTTTCATTGGGACTTAAATCATATTTTATAGTTTTTAAAAAATATTTCTATTGCCAGTTTCCTACATGATGGACTTTAAATCAACATGTGGATTATTGCTCTTATATCTTTCGTTAATTTCTTCGCTTCACGCGGAAGTTCTTGTTAAGATACATGAGGGACTTGTCAAAGGTACTACGTTAGAGACGAGAAATGGAAGAAGCATTGCAGCTTTCCGAGGAATACCTTATGCTCAGCCTCCGATCGGAGAATTAAGGTAAAACTATAAAAGTGTACCCTTATATATCTTATCTCCTTCTCTAAAATCTTCTCTAAAATTTCCAAAGGAAAAGTTCGATAATTTGAAAAATTCAGGTTTAAGAATCCGCTGCCAGCAAAATCGTGGGATCATGAAGTATATTTGGCTAACAAGCCTGGAATCATTTGTCCTCAATCTGCCAGTGGGAAACTAATAGGTGAGGAGGATTGCCTATATTTAAATGTCTACACACCAGTGACAGACTTCAATAATTCATCTAAGGTGAGATTTTTTACGTTAGAAATCCCAAATGGAAAAACTGACCAATACTCCATCAAGATTATATAACTATTCTGCGTATATTAAACACACGCGTGGAAATTTTAGCTAGACCCTTTATAGATCCAATATACAACCCCTTTTATACCCAGGAAGATCCTACTGAAGTTGACCCTTCTTCTGCCTAGATAGGACATATATTTTTAATTTGTTTGTGAGATTTAAACTTAGAGTCATTAATAATTGTAAAAGGTACTATTGTAGCCTTAAAGTTGGACACATTTTTTTTATCTAACATGATTTATATGAGTATAAATACTAATCAAATTGCTAATTTTGTATTTAAACGCTAATGAATCCAAATTTAATTTCCACAAAACATATTAAAAAATTCAAGTAATAAAAGCATTCTTTTAGTTGTTAATAACAATTTAATCTTCTCTTCTAAAAGTAATTTTTTGGTTTATTTTCAAGTAGGTGATTGGATTTAGAATTTTTTATGGCAAATAATAAAGGGGCAAAGTAAGTAGGCCCTTGCGAGGACATAACTGGGCTTTTCCAGTGAGATTTTACAACTAGTTAATTTCCTGCCAATTGATTTTAATGAATTTAAAGCGATTTTAAAAAATTTCAATTGGTTTTAAGGAATTTAAAAAAAATGTCAAAATAGTTCAAGAGACTTTCAAGGTTTTAAAGTAGTTTAAAAATTTTGTTAGGTATTTCAAGAAATTTTAAATGACAAAAAAAGAATTTTAAAAAATTTTAAAGGAAATCCATAGAATTAAAAAATATTCAAGAACTTTCAAAGATTTAAAAAACTTCGAGGTATTTTGGCATTGAGGAGTTATAATTACTATATCGTTTCCTTATATAAATACTTCATTATATAAAAATATTTTTTTAAATGGAAATCCCGATCAGGGCCTTAACAGAACCCTATTTTAAGGGATAGAGGTCGAAAAATAGGCTTTTTTGGAATTTTTTTCAGAAATACTACAAAATAAATTAACAATTTTCTGACGACTTTTAAGAAAATTTTTCAATTTTCACTTTAAAAGTGCGCCATTTGGCCAAAAATCAATGCATCGAAAAAATCCTATGTAATTCTATAAGCTGTTTTCATATATAATTGAAAAAAATTCATTGGCTCATTATAATTAAAGAATTATAAGAGTTGAATATATACAGTCACTGATATGTATGATAAACACCTATTTTTGTAATCTCGATTTATTTTGTAGTTTTTCTGAAAAAAAATCCCCAAAAATGGCAATTTCTGCTCAGGGAACAGATTCTAAGAAATTGATTATCTTAAAATGCAGAACTTGAGTCTCTCCTTATTACCAGTAATGGTATTTATTCATGGAGGAGGTTTCCACGTGGGAACTGGTGACTTCAGTGTTTATGGGCCGAATTATCTATTAGACAAGGACATTGTCCTCGTCTCGATCAATTACCGTTTAGGTGCTCTGGGTTTTCTCAGTACGGGAGATGAAGTATCGCCAGGCAACTTTGGGTTGAAAGATCAAGTTTTGGCTCTTAAATGGACCCAGAAAAACATCCAATCCTTCGGCGGGGACCCTAAACGTGTAACGATATTTGGAGGTAGTGCGGGCAGTTCCTCTGTTAATTATCATGCAATCGCAGACGCATCTAATGGTAATTTCATTTTTAAAGTACTCAGAAGATATATGGTGGTACGAATCTAAACGTAATTTTTACCTTCCAAAGGTTTGTTTCACCAATATATTTTCCAAAGTGGAAGCGTACTGAGCGAATGGGCATTCCGAAATCGAAGTCAGTTCAGACCTTTCGTAAGTGATTTTGGCACAAAAATAGGCTGCTCATTTCTCGATTCTCAAGACTTTATTAACTGCTTGAGAGGAAAAGATGTTGAGAAAATAGTGCATGCAGTACGGGGCACTACATTCAACTACTCTAGGAATCATTGGACGCCGACAGATGAAATTGAGTCGGAAGGTGCATTTTTGACTGTGTCGCCAAAAGTGTTAATTGCACAAAATAAAATGAAAGATTATCCAGCCATGAGTCTTAATACTCTCGATGAAGGATTATCAGTTACGTTAAGTATGTATGAGATCATTTTCGTGTTAAAGAGTTATGTTTACAACATCCTGAAATGTTCCAAATAATGTCTGCATTGAAAATGAATGACCTCTTTTAGGTTTCTACAAAAAGCCGATGGATTATGAAACCTTTAAGAATTCTGTTGATAAATACATCAACACTACTGCCGATTTTTATCTCCAGTCTTCGAACATCCCGAAGTTTAGAAAATTGGTTAAGGATTTCTATTTTAACGAGTCGGTTGTTACGAATCTGGAAAAAGTATGTATACATCGTTAATTTATCAAAAATCTTTAGCAAAGACTCTAATAGCTCAGAAATGTACTTTTCTCCATAGCTTCTTCACAATTTCACGAATTTTTTAACCGACTGTCGATATGTGTATCCGCAAATAGCAGTTTTTGAAAAGATGACACAAGATTTAAAAAGTCCGCTGTACTTAGCCTTATTTGGATATCGTGGTAACGAGAGCTTGATCTTTTTGGAGAATGGATTCAAAGAAGATATTGGTGTCACTCATGCGGAGGAACTTTTGTATCTTTTTCCCTATGTATCTCTTGACAAAACAAAAAATGTCAATCAGCAAATAATCGATCTAATGGTTGATTTGTGGACATCTTTCGCAATCAATGGGTAAGTTAATTTCGAGCTCGAATAGTCGCAGATACTTTGTATATGTATTTGTATATTTTATATTCATCATCTTTTAAATTTTTTTTAGGAAACCAACATCTGATCATTTAAAGGATCCTAATTTCTGGGAACCTTTCACGAAAAACCAGAGATTTCTCAGGATTGGTGACATCTCTAACAATAATATTCCTTCCGTAACTCTTCAGCAAGACTATTTTGGTGATAGATTGAAATTTTGGAAAACAAATTTTCCTCTATTGTAGGAACTTTACAGATTTTTTGAGCACTTACTTGATCCAATAAAAAGAGAGAGAGAGAGAGAGTATAGTATAATTATAATAAAATTATAATTCCCTTAGGTTATTCATTTTATTGAAACTTCTTGATTTTCTTTCTTTGTTCAACTATAATAATGTTTTAGATGTTTAGAGGTTCATTGTCATAGAACTTACTCGTATTTGCGCCCTTATTTTCCACCTTGGGTGTGTTTCCAAAAGAGGTCCACCTTCGATTTCCTTCAAACTGAATGTAGCTATATATTTTGATGCGCTGATTACGAATATGATAGTGAAAATTGGCGACTAGTCGATTTTCATAGTGAAACCATAAAAAACCATAAAAAAATATTTTCAACAAACGTTGTAGATATAGTCAAAGTACACGTTTTTTGTTCCAAGCATTTTATTCTACGAGTGATAGTTTCTGATAAAATCAGTGACACATCGATTTTCATAAAAAAAACCATACACCATTTCCCTTTACTATTTTCTTTTATCATTCATGTTTAATATATTCCTTTACCATTTCCCTTTACCATTTTTTATGCGGGGTTTTGTTTTTTATGAAAGTCGATGTATCACTGGTTTTCTCGGAAATTATTACACTATAACTTTTGTTTGAAACATTTTTGAAAAATTTTCATATTGATTGAGATAAACGCAACAAGCCATGATTTTTTTTGGTTTTTTCATGGTTTTACCATGAAAATCGACTATACGCCAACTTTTACTAATCATATTCATCAAAATACATTTTCAGTTTTAAGAAAATCGGAAGTGGACCCTTTTCGGAAGTTCATGCAAAAAAGATAAACTTATATATGCTGTTTAATATCTCGTAAGCATTCACCTTCGTTCTTGGAGAAATTACTGCTTCCCATATTGGTCTCGTTGGTGATAACAACCTGTTTACAGCTTCTCCCATTCCATCCTGATGCTCTGTACACTCTCTACTCAACGATACCCTAATACTCTACATACGTCACGATACTCCTCACTGGATAGTAGATTCAGTGTTTATGGCTCTGTAAATCGATTAGAGGGTATAAAGCTAGTGCTCTCAAGGTGGTATGAGTTTCGTTAATTACGAATTAGAAAGAATAGATTCCAGTGTCGAAAATTTTATTATAGCCCATACCGGGTCCAGACTAGACCAATTTATGATAATAATAGTATCTGAATCCTCAATTCCTCACCATCCTGGATTTCATCAATAATTTCGACTTCCAAAATTCCTGAGGCTTGCATTTCCGGTTACCTTCCACTTTCTTCTTCATCATCTGCATCATTATCCACATAATTTTCAATATATAATCATTTGACAGCAAGGTAATTTCCCTAGATCGGAACTATGGTGGCATTGCAATCTGAGGTCCACAATTTCTCCTATTTTCAAGATTTAGTACCTTATTTTTAGACAATAGTGTAAAATTTTCTTTCAAATTACACAAAATCGACAAATAAAAGGCTTCACAGTATTTTCCCCATGGCTCAGACCGGGTGCAGACCGGAGAGCGTATGACGAGGGATGAAACACATGGTCCTGCTGGGTCCAGATCTGGTAGCTCGACTTAAATTTGATTAAATCCGTCTTCATTTGTTTAAAAAATCTTTTTATTTCTTCAGAATTCTTTTAAATTCTGTTTAATTCCTTTGAATTTTGCGAAAATTGAAATAAATAGTTCAAAATCCATTTTTTTATTGAAAATAATTCCAGTTTTTAGATTTGGGATTATTCTGGGTATTTTTAAAACTGATTTACATAAAAATTACGATAGGTTTTTTTTTCCTATGCATGACAATCTGACTCGGGCCTGGGCCATTATGGGACTATCCCAATCTGGCCTAGAAGATATTAAACCCATCAGAGCCAGCAAAGAAAAGAGTGTGTTGAGATAAATATTTAAATCTAAAACTACCCGTAAAATGTTGGGAAAGAACAACCTTCAACATAATAGATAACAAATCATAAATAAATAAACGTTCCCTTGTCCATATAAAAACCTCATACATAAAACTGTGTAAACTAAACGCGCAGTGATCGCTCTCGTCGATCAGTCACCCATCGTCGTTCTCTTAGTCCCAGGACGACATCAAATCCCAGGTTTTACTTTGAATACCACATTGACTGACTTATCTAATCTAATTTAAATGCAACGGGGGGTGCTGCTTGTTCCAAGCTTACACACACGCTCACAATTCTAGCTTTCGCTTACTACTCTTGCTTCAAATCTCATCCTTTCTCTCCCTGCACCCCTACACCCCTTCGCCTTATCCAAAAGTAGGGATGGGGTTGGGGATGAGCTCTAACAGCCGGTGGGCAGGGATCCTAGCAGGAAGGAACGAAGAGATATGGTGTATAGGCAAGGAAATGCGGCGACATAGGATTGTGCCTGTGTGAGTCGTGTCGACTAAAACGGGGGTGGAATTCTGGGGGCGAAGAACGGGGTGCGGAAACCGCTGTGTAACGCGGCAAATTGAGTGCTGAATCCGGGATTACATCGGCGACTGCTCCATAGAAAGAGAAAGAGAGACCTGCACGCTGTGGCCAGGGTAGAGGGACAAGGGGTGTGGAAATGTGGTACGCAAGGGCGGTAGAGGAAAAGGTTCTGGGGGTGGGTTATAAGGAAGAATGTGGAGGTGCCGCTACTGGTGCCGATTTCGATGCTGTTCGAGAGCAGCGAACAAAGATAGAAGGGACAACTCCAAAAGGAGCTCCACCATCATCCGCCATCATTCACCCTGGAAGAGACTGCGCGCTTCATCGGCTCGCGGATTGACTCTTCTCGTCGCTCCTGTTTTATTGCTAACGTATGAAACGCGCACGACCGTTTTAATAATATGCCTCAGCCGAGATACGCTCTTCGGAAAGGGGCGAATCTGAAACATCGAGCTCAGATGATAGCTAGTTTTTCATCTTTCAAGTGTCCATTTCCCCATTTAAGGGGTTGCGAGTTCTTGAAGAGATTTTTAAGGAAAATGAACGGGTGTACTTCCGAAAAGTGTCCACCTGTGATTTCCTTAAAATTGCGTATACCTATTTATTTTGATGCGCTGCGATTACGAATATGGTAGTAAAAATTAGCGACAAATTTTTAAAAATGTTCCAGCCATTTTCCATACATATATTTTTTGTTTAGAGCATTTTTTCTACGAGTGATAGTTTCTGAGAAAATCAGTGGTAGGTTCATCAATTTTTATTTTACAAAAACCATAAAGGTACATCTATTAGTTTCGATTTCCCTTGACAATGATTTTTTTTTACAATGATTTCCTTTTACAGTGTGAAGAGCCATGGTTTATGGCTTTTTTAATGAAAGTCGATGTTTCACTGACTTTATCGGAAACTATCACTCGTAGAATAAAACGCTTGGAAAAAAGAATGTATTTCGATGAGATCTATAACTTTAGTTCGAAAAATTTTTTTAAATTGTGGAGCCTTATGCTCACATGAAATTCTAATATGTTCTTCCGGAGAAGAAGTTACTTTAAAGCCTTAGATGATAAAATAGATAAAATATTTTAAAGCGAAAAACATATATTTTTCGCGTCATCGTGTTTGTATTGCGCAAGGTTCAGAATATTCATAGTGTTGCAAGGTTGTATATTGCACGTGTATGAACGCCCCACGCTAATTAATGGTGGCTACGATCAAACACGTACATATAACATTCTCGCTCTTGCGCTTTATATACCATATTATTGGATTACAATGTGGAATTGGATAGATAATCTTTACCTCTTGTGAGAATATAACTTCTCTAATTACAAACCAAGCTCGTATTTAATGTCTGAACTTTCTAGACAGTACCTATGAGAACCTGCCGAATTTAAGAGGTAAAAGAGGGTGATATTTATAAAAATGTGAATCCTTATATACAGGAGCAAAACGTGGTTAATTATAAAGAAAGGCCAAAAAACACACACAATCATGGCTGGAGTTTAAAGTATTGTCTACGACACTTTAAAAGAGTTAATTAAAACCAGGTGGAATGAAAAAAATAATTTATGATATAATAATGAGTAAAATACACTGATAAAATAATACCCTTTTACCTTTCTTATTTTTTTCCTGGATGGGTCTCTGGTTGATCTTTCGTATAGGTAAAACTCTAAAATTTTCAAAAATATCTCAATTTTAATATTGTTAATTTAGCGCCCGTAACAGAGGGAAATAGCATCCTTTTATAAAATGTTATTATACTATATATGCTAAAGAAGCATGATTTGTACCATCATCTTAAATAGGTTCTTCATGTTGATTAAGATTTGGAAAATATTCCAATTCGTCGTTCAATCTGATTCAAATCCCTGAAGAGTGCACATTGAGACCGTGGGATACGCTCATTTATTTTCGAGATATTTACATTTTTATTAAAAACATTTACAACTCATCCGCGACACACTCTGATGGATTTGAAATGACGAGAAATTCAATTATCTCAGTAATCCCACAATCATAGTAAACGGATTTACCACGCCAACCACGAGGTTACGCCCCGCATAGGTTCTCAAGAACCCCATGAAAGTAACATAATCCAGGGGTCAAATCGCCCTTTTTACTGATCAACGAATATTACTCGACGATATGTCACTTTACAGTGGCAGCACAAATCTTCCGTTGATGCCATTCAGTTATACTATAAATTTTATGGATATTCACGTACACGCAATCGAAGAGTATATATTCCGGGTCGGTTATATTCGCAGTGGTCGTTCGCTATCTATCGATCTCTGTTTTAATTATTTTCCTGCGGGAGTACCCGCGATAAAACCCCGTTACGTCATTGCATTCTGTGCGATAGGAAATCCAGATTAAACAGCGCCATCCCTTATCCGCGATGTAGAGAATGATGAACGTTCGCATTTGATACGCAATGATAACATGTCATGAAAGAAGCAAATTGGAATAATATATACTCATTATGAAATTAACAATTTAATTTAAGAGTATTTCGGATTAAAATGATGATTTAATAAGTGTCGTCGTGAGGAAAGAAATGTTCTTAGTCTAATTCCAGCTTCGCGCAGGTTGGCTTCATAGTTAGCTGTCACATCGCAGATGTGCTCAGCTCCCTTTGCTCGATTCGTGGAGGCTTAATATGCGAGCTGCTATATTTCACGGGGCATTATCATCCTCTTTTTTCCAAGCTTATTTTACGACCTGCCGACTGGGCATTAATAATATCTGCCTATGATCGTATTGGTCGTTTGATTAAAAGCTCGTTCGTTTCCTCGTTGACGCTTACAGCAAAAAATCTACAAAACTGTCCCCGTCCATCTCGACCCGGTCATTACCGTCACTCTCTGAACGATGCTTTCGCTTCATTAAACTAAACGAACTCAAATTCCACTTCGATGCTCTACAAGTTTTACCAAAAAAACATAGAGTAAATATTCCATCGTGAGGATTTCTGATCATAGAACTAACGTTATGAACACCAGTTTAAAATTATGTATAATAAAAATGAGATATTGTTGATAATAAAACAGGGCCTCGAAGAGTTTTCAATGTCAAAACCAAACATTGGGTAAAAATAAGAAATTTCAGAAATTTTGCACACTTATAATTATTTATGAAAAGATAAAAGAGATTTCAAAATATTACACTAGTTTTCAAGTGATCTCAATTGGGCTGAAGTTTCAGACGTCTATTCAGACGAATTTTTTTTTAATTACCTCAAAATTTTGAATCTTTTTTTAATTTTTTGAAATTCCTCAAAATCTTTTCAAATCCCTTAAAATCCTTTGTATTGATAACTCTGCATTTTCTTGAAAATTCTTAATTTTTTTATATTCTGTTAAAATCCTTTGAAATTTTTTAATATCTTTGAAAATCCCTTAAAATATTTATAAATATTTTTAAATCATTGAAAATCTGCAAACTCTTTTGAATTAAAAAAAAAATCCTTAAAAAACTCTTTAATATCACTTATATATAAAATCTCTTCTATTTTTTTTTAAATCTTGAAATTTATTCTATCTCTTTTGAAATTCTTTTGAAATTCACATAAAATCACTTGAAATATTTTTTAATTCTCTAGAATCACTTGGAACCTCTTGAAATCTCCTTAATCTCTTTAAAATTAATTGAAATCGTGTAAAATCTGTTAAAATCCTTTTAAATTCCCTAGAATCACTTCAGGTTTCTGAAATTCCTTTAAAACTCTTTACAATAATTTTAAATCCTTTTAAATACTTATAAAAAAAATGTAATTACTCTAAAATCTTGAAACTCTTGAATTATTTTGAAATTATTTGAAAATTCATTAAAATCATTGTTTCAATATAATTATTACCTCTTTTTTATAACAGGATTTTTGTTTTCAGAAAATTAACTATATAGTTGAGTAATCAAATATGGCAAATAGTATAAATGCAGAATATTTTAATCTAGATGGGGTGTTGACCAGTTTTTCCTACGTGGGGTGTATCGGATGCTTTCTAGTTTTCCAGATGAGGACCACACTAGAACTAGGAAATCTGACCAGCACCCCATCAGGATCCTATCCAAATTTTTGCAAGGGATGAACAGTCAAGTCTATACATATACACATGCGTGCATGCTAATATAGATTGTACCGCATAATTCGAAACTGCCAGCGCTCCTCTCGAGGATAATCCAATGTGTAAAAATTGTCGGTGATAAATTCCTCTTATCCGCAAAACATTAATAAATCTATGTCACATCGACTATGGCGGATGCAAACATTTGCGCCTGACGAGTGTGCATCGAAATATAGGCGACTCTATGTACCATCGCCAAATCCGCAGGCGCTTCATGAACCACCGTTCACGCACTGTTTGCGACAACGATATTGCTATCGGCTCTTGTTTATCGATTCGAATTGAAGAATGAAAAACGTGATTCGGACGGTAAGCTACAAATCAGTCCGCAACGCGCTTGACAATTATTATTATAGAAAAAATATACATCACAAAAGACCGAGTCCCGTCCCTTATGGTATTATGGTTTAACCCATTATAGTTTTAAAATGAGGTTCTCCACATCATCAGCAGGATGATATACGAGGACCCGATTTTGAGAACCTCTGGAATGCAATAGTTTTACTTCCCTCGATCTCTATTGTAGTCTAGCGATCGAGAGAGGAAAGGAAACGCATAATAGACAGAGATCAAGAGGTATAATAGAGTATAGACCCACGGCAATGGAAGTGGGGAAAAGGACCAAATATGTATTTGTATAGGCCTAGCTTGAAAAGTCACGGACGGGGACGCCCATGCAGTTGACCTGTGTCGTCTAATTTGACGTTAGGGCCATTCTTCGCGACAGATTTGTGTTATAGACATTATACTAA
>JAUESI010000010.1:1368603-1382165 GCA_032275145.1 Synergus laeviventris
AATAATAATAATAATAATAATAATGCATTGAAATCTCATGACCTAAAATTCAGTTGTAGCTATATTTAAAAATTTTATGTTACATTTTGCATTAGTGTCTTTTGTAATTTATATATGCGTACAGATGCAAAATATAATTGAATCCAGCAAACAAATGATATTATGTAAATAAGAATATTTTCACAGCGAATGCTAATCTTTAGAGCTTCTACACGCTTACGTACACACATATAAATTTATAAACGTATTTATATACTGTAATAAAAATTGTGCTCGTTTAATTACAACAGGAATAAGTGCCATTGTCACACCTTAATCTCCATTCGATCAACGTGCTGTCACAGCGAGTACGCGAGAAATGCGTAAAGAGGTCGAAACATTTACGACGGAAAGTTATTATCACGAGTCCCACGGTAATTTATAGTTATTATTACTCCGAAGTCGCGTATGACTCAAGAGTATTGCTTCTGTCATTATTTTTCCTGTTCTCTCGTCATTTCAAGCTCGAAAGTCGACTTTTTTTTATGAAATATGTATAGGTGGTATAACGTGACTTTTTTAAATATTAAAATTAGGAATGTACAAGGAATCCTAGATCAAAGAAAGTTATAACTAAAAGAACGATTTTGGGGTGCAATCCTCACTTGGGACAAACCTAAAAGATAAATGAAAGCAAAAAAATAAGGAATCTGCAGTCGAAATATTAAATCTTACTGAACGTTAGTCTTTTCTTGGGATAGTGTTAAACAAATTTAGAGAAAAATTACGAAAAAAGGCAAAACTAAATTCATATTAAGAAGAAATCAAAGTCACAAATTAATAATAAGATTTTGGGGTAACGATATTGGGACAGGGGTTGTTATTTATACGCAATAAAAGAAAATGAGTGATCTTTAATACATGAAATAATAAAACAGATAAAACTAAATAAAAATTATTGTAAAAGTGATGGAGATCATGAAAAGGGGTTTTCTACATTCAACTTTAAGGTCATAAAGAGGATTAAATAAAAATAAAATATTTAAAAAATCACAATTGAGAAATTAATTCTAACGTTTTCAACAATAAAAAAATATCAATAAAAACTTTGCTGAATCACAAAAAACAAATCTTCTAGCAAGGGTTATTTTCTAAATGGGAGTTCTCCGAACACTTTTTTAAGGTACTTTTTTCTACTTTATCCAAATCGTAGTATAAACTACGAATTCCTGTGAATAATTTACACCTCCTTAATAAGAATTTAAGAAAAGGTTTGCTCGAGTTATTGAAATTGTCATAAAGTGGTGCTCACTTTATATTTCAAGAGATTTGATCGGTCTCATATTCATTTCCAGCTCGATTTTTATTCAGCTCAACTAGACACTTTCTCGCTGGCAGTAAAACGGAAAACTATGGACGATAAAAATTTTAGCTTAAGTTCAACAGTTCCAACGGAAAGAAATGGAAAGTCGTAAAAAGTGTGAAAATTCTGCGACGTGCTGGAGAAACATTGATGGGATGGGAGATGGGAGATGGGAGATGGAAGGCATGAGGGTAGAGCCGTTATTTTTTTCTCGGCAGCGATCGTTTCCTGGTCACGCGATCGGTAAACTTTAATCCGTTTCCACCGCATTTTCCTCTCCTCATTCAGGCATCGAGCGAAAACGACGCTGGAAGATAAATTCCCATGCAACCGTCGTCTTTCTCATCAATTTCCCGACGAGCTCGTCGTCGTCACCGATGTCCTAGTCGTTGCAGCCGTCGTTGGTGTCCTATATCCAATCAGCAAACGCATGCCATTCATTCGTCTCTCACATATCCACGTTTATTGCCTGCAAAACCAATTTGCAAATAGGTTGTAGAATACTACTCGACTGGCCAATCAGATTCTGGTTCGTCTGTCAAGTTCTATTTAATGCTCTCGAAGTGACTGGTATGTACTTGTCGAAATTGTTAATTACTTCGGGCAATGATATACGCTGTCACTTCTACCCTACAGTTGTTAATCCTTGACACGTAATGAAAGATAATGGTCAGCGTTTTACAGTAAAGCAATCCTCGATTCTATGAATTATAAGTATCAGAATCTATAAACACGATTATTTTCTTTTCCTCCTCCGAATTTCAAGAGGCTTATAGGAACTTTCAAGTATTTTGCCAATTTTTCAGAATTTGAAAAATATAAATTGCCTATTAATTAGATACATGTAGTTTTTGCGTGGCGCAAAAATTTCGGGTTTACACTCCATGCGTCATTGATAATTGCGATTTTGTGGTAATCGAAGTGACCTTCTTTTTACACGTTTTTCCGCTAGTCAGGTCGTTTCGATAGAGTGAATGGTGGTGTCACTGATTGAAAAAGAGGAGAGGAGCAATAGATAGGGAGTATAAAAGTGGAGAAAGGGAGCCGAGCGATGGGCAGCAAACGTGGTAGCGCATATACATAGGGGGCAGGTCGTGCGCGTTACAAGCTTTCAGGTAATTTCGCTAAAAGCATTAATTTGGATTAAAAGATCGTCTACGCCAGCGAGCGAAGAGCGCCAGCAACGTTGCACCCTGTGACCGAACCTAATGGCTCGTACCTTTCTATCCTCCGGTCTGGATCGCTCCTAAAGAAGAAATTAAATCGCCTTTTTTGCATCTGCCGCTCTCCTCTGCTTCCTTTGCTTCCGCTCCTCAATTACGAATAATACTTAGTAGAAAGTGCTAATTCAACGCAGTAATATTTATTGAAGTAAATTTCATTTCACAGTTAAAAATTTAATCTCTGAAATGTTCTTTCTTTAAATGTCTTCTTAATATTCTCTCTTTGTATAATAGTGGAGATAATTTCACTTTATTATTATCGTGTTCACATTCAAACGAGCAACCGACTAAGCGTTCTCGGGAAATTATTAAAATTCACAGAACTTACATTTAAAATCGTTACATTTCATATCTTGAAAGTGAAACTATAAGGTTCTACTGTACATTTCTTTACATGATAGAGACTACCTCCGATTTGTGATCGGTAATCAGTTTATTATACATATTTTAGAACTCTATCGAATCTAATGGTAGAGCAATGACGTTGCAACTTGCGGTCCTGCTAGTTCGCTTTTAAGATCGGACCCATCTTAAAGAAGATATGTTATATCAGATCGACCACTCGGCTGCAAAACGCAGCGATATGGGTCGTTCCGCAAAACTTCGTCCATTGCAGTCTGATAACGATAAGAATGTTCACTGCTGTCGTAAAAAAGTGCGTAGTCCCATCACACTTATGTCGCAAGGATCTTCTCCTTATCATCTGGTAATCATAAGAAAGAAAACTGTTTTTTTATTTTTTTTTTATCTCAATAACAAATCAAAGTCACTTATTTTTAATTGACCTTCATTGGGCCTATAACTGAAATATGATGATCACAGATTTTAAGACATTAGAATTCAAGATATTTTTATAACTTATAAAACATTTTGTAATATTTTAAAAGATTTTTAAGAATTTTAACGTTTGTCGTAGAATTTGAATAATTTCAAGGAGATGTTCTGCAATGTTTAGGAATTTTAAGATATTTTTAAGAACCGGTAATTTCGTTTGAACTTATTTTAAAACATCTACCTAGGTAATATCTATTAGAAAAGAGAAATCAACATTAAATATAATTATTTATATACAATGTTAAGAACTGAAGTCTTTTTAAATTTAATCAATTCACTATAAATATTTTGAAACTTTTTTAAAATCTTACAAAACCACCGAAAATCCTTGAAATCTCTTTAATTACTTTAAAGTATTTTAAATGTTTGAAAGGTTCTTGCAAACTGTGCGATTACATTGAAAATCATATAAAAATACAACATAAGACTGCCCAGAAGATGTTCCAATCTTGTAAAAGGATCAGTTACAACCGCAATAAAAGTGGTAATACTATAAATCTGAAAGTGTAACTTGCGTCGTTCACTTTTTATACCTGACATGAGGGCTTACACCTGTTTGGAAGTTTCTGATTCAACGCAATCACGTATTTATCGCGTGGCGTTTCATGTATCTCGACCCAATCTCTTCACTTCCGTTGTCTGTATTATCAACTCGGGTGAACACTGCTGCCATCGATAAGGGTATAACAAAAACAAAAATACGTGCGTTATAGATCTTTGAGACGTGAGTCATCAGTCATTACAACATACATATATGAGATTCCTTTTGAACGAGATCACGTTCTTAAAGCTTGAGTGAATTTTTAACATACACTGAGAAACACCATACGCGTACCTTATTAGAATTAGAAGCTATGCATTCACTTATACATAATTACGCTACTCAGGAGATAATTATCTTTGTGTAAAGTTGCCTGTCTTAATTGGACGCAGCGGTTAAATCATCCATAACGAGCA
Source organism: Synergus laeviventris (assembly GCA_032275145.1). NCBI lineage: Eukaryota > Metazoa > Arthropoda > Insecta > Hymenoptera > Cynipidae > Synergus > Synergus laeviventris. Next base: position 1,372,960 of record JAUESI010000010.1, read on the forward strand.
AACACCATGAAAATGATTTTCTACTCGCACACAGCGTAACAAGTAACTACAGTCATACTCTTGTTACAAGCTGATTTTATAGTTTGGCTTCGTGAACGTTTTAGCCAGAACCTTTTATATATTTAACAATGGTAGAACCGATTTTCAACAAGAAAGAATGTTAATATGTAGCGACATATGGTAATATTTTCGGTTTTATTGTTGCAACTTTTCCAACAATCAGCTTGCCAGCAGGCTACTTTATTTATAATTTTTACACTCAAATGATTTCAAAAGGTATAGTAAAATTTGCAAAGCGGACACAAAACATAAATGATTCGCCCTGCATTTCAAACAAAGTAAAACCTTTATTGCTTTGCAAACATTTTAACGGTAGAACAATTCAATTATCTCAGCTTCGAAATATTAATGGTGGTGAAATTGAAGTTGAACGTGCAGACAGTTACGCCGATAAAGTACACATTTTTTACGTGTGCTAATTGCAAGTGAAGTTTATTCTATTAACGTACATTCAAATTGACAAATATGATCCTTTGTAAACTAGAGTAATGAATTGAAAAGAGGTTTACATTTAGCACATGAATACTTTAATGCTCTAATTTTGAAAGGAAATATTATTTAGGAGGAGCGAGAAATTCTCTTTGGTGATGTCAAAACCACATTCCCATGGGGGCAGTGATACACGTCGCCTTAACGAACCCTTTAATTTCATTCTTTGGCGAGCGTTAGGGTTCGTTTTAATTCTAGAACCATGCGACGGGTGAGTCGGGCACCGAAAGTGACACCAAATTCCCGGGTATTTAACCCAGAACGTTAACCTTTCTAAAACCGAAGCAATTGCACTTATTGTCGGAATGGCCGTGCCGAGTGGAGAGACGAAGGATGAGCAAGTCAACAATTAATTGGTCTCGTGTTTTTTACAAGACCACCTCACCATTCGAACTACGTGTGGGTGCAGCCTTGCTTGATCACTGCTTTCTGTTGAAGAAAAACAAGGGTGAGCGGAATTAAATTAGAGAGGTTAAATGTCAGAGTCATTCATAGTATTTTATAATGAGATTAGAAAAGAAGTGTGCTTGCCACGACACTAATCCAATATGTGGGTTCGGAATTTAGAGTCTTTTTTATAATTTTATTCTACGTGCCGTTGTCGACCATGAATGAGATAATGAGGAAATGAGAACATTTAATTGGGTTAGTTGTTGCAGATTAAAGAGTCCCTCCTAAGAATTTATTCCAAACTTGAAAGGAGTGAATAAGCACTGTAATTATTCAATATGATCATAGAAGGCCCTGACCAGTTTGCCCTAGTCTGGTCAACACGCCATCAACATTAAAAAACCATTGATTTCAAAAGAATTCTTCTGAAACCTCGTATTAGTTAATTTTCTAATGTATAAATATCTTTAATATTTTCATAAATAATTAAGTGTGGAAAATGTTTGGAATTCCTTATTTTTACCCGTTGTTTTTATTTCCTAATTAATAAGTATAACAAAAAGCAAGTTCAGAATGTACATGGAGATAGAAATGAAGAAAAATAAAAGAAGGTGCCTTGAGGGTTAAGCAGAGGCAAAAGGGCGAGCTCTTCGTGCAGATTTTTTCTTATCTGCAGAGTCGCGTATACTCCCGACGGCCTTTCGGGTTTGAAGATTAGGTTTTGAAAAAGAAACGACCCCCTATTTCTAGAGAATGAGATCTTCTAAGCGTGAGCACGAGACCGTAAAATATTTTGGACAGGCGTGTGATATCTGGCTTTCTCGATCCCTTCTTAGATTTGATTCACGAAAGAAACGAAAAGCAAGAGTCATATAGCTAAGAAGGAATAAGAGTGGAGAGACGGGAAGATACAACGTGCTAAGAATTCAGGATTGTCCGTATAACATATGGAAGCGATACGAGGTTGGCCACCCCCGGAAAAAAGGGACTTATGATAACGTGCTTTGGATATAAGTACTCATATAAGCCTCGAAAATGCTGTGTGTCTATGTTCAAACCCTATACAGAATATATATATATATATATAACTCAAGTCCAGCTGTAGAAAGGAATACAACTCACAAAGAATAAAACTATCATATCTTTCAAATAATTATCATTTCATATCATAAAAACAGATATTTATAAACTGCTCTTCTCTATATATCTGCGGAAAAAAGCTCGGTAAACATTTTATTGGACGCATAAAAAAAGTTTCGCCCAGAGCGTCAGAAAAGAATTTCCACTCTGCCCTTTTGTTATATTTTACTGGCAGTATCAGACAATACTTTTTTTTTTTTCATTGATGGAAACGTAATTTTCGTTACGTAGATGTTAGCGTTGTGATATAAACCTTAGGAGAGTATAAGAGAACTGCCATTTAAAGTCGGCGAAGAGGCGTGCAGTCGTGCACTCAGCTCGTGTTTACGGGGCAAGATGATGTTGCCACCCTTACGTACATTAATGGCTCTAAGATACTGAGTGTGACGTAGAAAAGCTGAAAGGCATTCTTTGTTATATTTGCTTTAAAAAAACAACACAAAAAATGTTTGCTAGAGCAAGAGGGCAGATCCTTTTTATGGAAAATGTGAAAGATATTTTCATATTTCAGAGAACCGTATAATTAGAAAAAGTATTGGTTCATTGTGATAAACATTTATGTGATTATTACTAGCTTTAATAAGGTTTTTGCGTACTGATAGATAATTTAAATGTTTTATCTTCCTTTATATACATTGAGCAGAAGAATGTTATAACTGACGTGCATTGCATCAAATAAGGCAACAATAATATATATTCGCGCGTCAGAGGGGATGCCTCTGTCATAAAAGGCTGGAGGAGTTTATTCTTCGATGACCATAATCCATCGAAGCATTCTGCATAATATTGTTGGCTTCCTCTGTCTCGGCAGACGATACGATCCCTAATCCTACGCCAGCGGCATGTTAAACACAGAACTCAGACCACGAACCCGTCATGCGTTCAAAGTCAATGTCGTAATGTCAAACTCAATAAAACATGTGATATAATGTTACTTATTTATTCCGCTGTTTTATTCAATCGCTGCTTAAAAAGAATCGTCTCATAAAAAGTAATGTCCTCATTTTCCATATACTTTTCTAAAATTCACACTTGGAAAATATGAACCACTTAGCAGCACTTATTACCCTTTCACGCTGTAGTATAGAAAGTTCGTTTAGTCTAATGCTTCATAATATATCATAATTCTTTTTAAACTGTCACGTACATCATTCACAACTTGTGGCTGCCGTCAATTCTTCAGAGCCTTTGATATCTCTTCCATCATTTTCAACGCACTTTAAACACATTTGTGTTTGCCATTCTTCATTCCACCTCAGCGATTTTTGGCTTATCACAGCACGTCGTGAGATTTAGTACAAAAATTCAGTACAGTATATAAATATCAATAAATCAGTAAATCCTATCTTTACTTTGAAAACTCAATTTTGAAATTTAAGTTCAGCTATTTATTGATTTACGAGACATTACTTATGAAAAAGGTCGTTATAATGTTCTTAAATTGTCAACGAAGGACCGTACACCATCTAGTTTGGCTCTTTATAGGAGCCTTTACTCCCTTCATTCCACTCTCTCACCCTCAATTTTATATTCCGATCGATTAATAATGCATCCCTTCTTCCCGTACACATGACACTACATTTCCACCCTCAGGCTATCCTCCAGCAGCGTACCAACGACTTGGCATCTCATCTCTCTTCCTCTTCGTTGGGTTTTTCTTAACGTAGGCATTTAATGCACACAGAGGGTAAAAAATGATCGAATTATCCATTCAATCGTATTTTTCATATTTTTGCATAGAGATTACGTTCACCCTATGCATGCAAATTTATTTAAGATATAATAAATATGATGCCAAAAGTACTGATTCCCCAGTGTAGAACATATAAAAAGGAGTAAGTACATAATTTTGAAACTTTATACTTTCGACCAATTTCATAATTGGTAGTTTAATAAAAAAAAAGTGTATAGCTTTATAATTGAGCGAATACGAATAAATAAATTGCAACTTTAACTTTCATACGATTTGTAAAATAAAATATAAGTTCCTCGCATTGTTAAGGAAAATCGACCGTCAACGAAGCTGAGAAGTTTGGTCCAAAAAAAAATAAGTTTGACTTATTTCTCGCACTTTTTCTTCTATTTTGGCTCAACTCAGACCTTTCTCCGCGGAGCCATTTATTTTTTTTATCCACCCACTAGATCCGCTTGCGTAGGTTTTCTTCTGTGTTCACGTACGAATGAGGTAGTGAATGTGCATGTCCGTTTGTCAGATTTTATTGGTGTCTTGGACTGTGTTTGTGGGCCATGGTGGTAGCATCCCTGAGCAATCCCCAAGGAGACTCTCACGCGCTCGAGAATCGGAATTCTTTGCCATTTTAACCCCCTTCCAACCCTTCCAACCCCTTCACTCATTCCACTCTGCCTTCTATACTAAGCACTAAGGCTCTGCCTTTCCTTCTTGGCTCTTGTGTTCCAGGGTAAAATCCGAACATTCTTTCGGGTTTATCAACTTTGTATTTAATTCAAGGAGTGGGAGATTACGACACCGAAACGAGGTTAGATCCCTTCGTTGGAAGCTGCACGTGGGTTCTATATACTATGGTATAAGAAAGGCAAAAGGGGGTAAAAGTAAAAAAGATAGTGCCGAATAATTGAAAGACTAGAGCTTTCTAATTTTCTCCGATTCAAATCTACAATTCCCAATTGTATTTTCTTTCTGAAAATTATAAGCTTCATCTATTATTACCCAATATATTCTAGTTTTAAGTATTACAAGTTTTTGGCTCACAATATTGTTTAAAGAATTTTAAGTGATTTTTAAGAGAGTTTAAAACAGTTTAAGGATTTTAAAGAATTTCAAAGAATTCCCTTGCATACCTTAAAATTTGTAGAAATGCTATAAAATATTTACAATAATTTTAAATTCCTGAAAATTCCATGAAATCAATGTGTATCAATTTATATCTCATATATTAGAATACTAAAAAAAGAAGTTAATTTCAGAACAAAGGAAAATGATAGAACGCTTCCGATTTAGAATTTCAACATAGTAATTCTCTAAGAGGCGTATGCATACTTTCATTTCACATTTTTTAATATAATATACGTTTATTAAATCTTGAAAGGAAACAGAGGATAATACTACATAGCAGCGTCGTGCACGGCTGTTGTTTCTGAGAAATCCTCTTTTTTCACAAAGTCGACGTGAAATTAAATTTCCTTAATCTCAAAAATCGAACACATTACATTTCCCCACATAAAGCGTCATGCCTCTCTCACTCTCTTCTCGCATCGACCTTTCTCATCTTACTTCGTCATATCCTGTGAATTCGGAACAAAGGGAGGCCGGAGTCGCAAGAACGCAAAAATAACTCGACAAGAAATGTGCATTAGAAACTCGTTTAACCGCGCTAGGCTACTTTAGGATCCTGTCTTTAGTGAAACTCATCCTCACGTGCCAATCTGCCTCGAACGAGATTAATCGTTTTTAGTACAGACACCTGCACAAGAAAGATATTTTAGTCACTTTCCAATAAAAAAGTCCTCCACTCCCTCCATGATGACCAATAAAAATTAACGTTCGTTTTAATTTTCATTGGATAAATGAAAATTCGAAACAGATCTTTTAAATAAACAAGCCAACTATATTTTCTGAAGGGCATTTTTGCGAATTCCTTGCCATGATCTAAATGTGTGCTAACGAACGTTCTTTTTTAGTTAGATAAGAACCGCATCCTCCGTCCGATAAAAAAACCGTATCCGTCATTATTATACTTGTACAATGTACATTGCATTGGGTTCAAGGCGGACGCGGTTGTTTGAGAGTCCATTAAAATTCCAAGAGACATCGACTTTTTTCTTGTTACAAGCGGTGACCACTTGACCCTCTTCGGGGTTAAGGGCAACAGAACGTGGTTGACTGACTTTGTCTGCGTTTATGGAGAGTTGCCTCTGATTTTAAATTTAATATTGGATTTAAAATGAATATTGGAAGCATATTATTGTTGGAGGATATCAATGATTTCTCTAATTGAATCTGTATTTAATTATCTGGATTTTTTAACGTAGATTGTTTTTAACGTGTTAAGATTTTAAAAGTCGCGTCGGGTTTACGGAGAAAAAAGAGCGGAAGAAAAAAATGATACACCAACACAGGACACGGAAGGGAGGCACGTATGCGATAAAAGAGGGAGATGTTTAGAAAAGAGGAGGAAAACGAAAAATGACAGCCTCCACTGTGAACCCGGGGGTAGAAGCTCTTATTTATTTGAGGACACGTGACTTCCTCTTCCGTCGTCAGGGGAGAATCGCCGTTTTCTTTAAACCCGGGATAACTGGTTTTGAAAATGGAAATGGTTCTACTCATAGATAGTCTGATACAGAAAAATATCAATATGAAGATTCAAATATTACTGATAAGCACTTTTAAGTTTAAAAATAATAATAATATTTGACTCTCGAAATGCTAGCAAAGTACAGAAAAAACAGACAATTTTTTGAAGAAAATGTGATTGTGGTGAATAGAAAAGTTATACTGCTCTCTGATACAAATAAATTTTGACCCCACTGTCATTTTTCTCAGAATGTCAGGTGACCTCTTCCATCCCACTCTACGCTCGCTTTTGGCTCTTTGCCTCTCTCGCTTTTCCTGCGAGACTTTTGGCTGGTTCTCCCGACAAAAGCAGCTAAATCTCAGCGCGTAGGAAAGTTTCACTTTTTTCTCTTTCATGTTAGATTCAGTCCCATGTTGGTGGAAAACAAATCAGAAACTAGTTTACGCGTCATGCATGGCTTTATCATCCCCTTGTCGGAAATCCTATTTGACTTTTACGTTAAGGTCAGCAACAATAATCAATCAGGCTTTTTCGACTTCGATCTTCCTTTAACTGCGAAACTTCTCAGGAAATATAAATCAGAGAGCTATAGATAAGTTCATAACAAATTGTTAGTGTAATTTGTAGGGTCTCCAAGTCATTTTAAAAAGACTGGTAACGTCCACCATTATGTAGGGCATGTCAAAAGACATTTTGGGAAAAAATGAAAAAAAATTTCATTTTCGTCTGATTAGAAGTCTGATAGTTCAGCCCAATATATTTCATAGTTGGGGGACCAAATTGATGTCATTGAAACGTCCATGAGGGCAAAAAGATGGGGTGTCTTGGAAATGAAGAGGAAAAAGGGCGAACTATTAAACTGCAGAATTTCGAACGACAGAAGCTGGTTGGATATGCAGAGCGAAGCTGGTCATTTGTAAAGGTTGAGCCTTACAGCATCTAGCGAGCTTTTCGTTGGAAACGTCGTCGATGGTTTAGGTGACGACCCATCCTTCTCTTCAATCACCCTCTCTTTTTTTTCTTTCCCCTTTTTCACCCTCTTTGCTCTTTCTCTTTTTTCCCTCTCTGTTACTCTTTTACCCGACGAGACGTCACGCAGAAAAGCGACGTATCACGCGCCGCCAGCCATTCGGCCACATTCGCAAAACGAACCCTTCTAACACGACGTGACTCTCGACATTAACTGGGGACGGAGGCAGTTTCTCACAGAGTAAGTGAGAAACAGGGAATAGAAGAGGTGAAAAGGAAGAAAGAAATAAGAAAAGAAGGAGAAAAGGAAGTTAAGGAAAAAAAGAAGTTAAGGGTTGGAGGAGCAGTAGGATACCGCGAACCTCTTCGTCCTCCAGCATGCGAAGCGACTTTGCCGCCGGCTGAAAAAACTCACCCTCGTCTTCGCAATCTCGTTGCATCAGAAAAGAAACGTGTCCCGTGAAGGTAATGAAGAAGGTGGATGTGGCGGGATAGAACAAAAAGGGGAGGAACTCGGCGTGGGGTGAACTAGACCGATCGTCAGAGCGACGGGGGCCATTTCATATTAGCCTAGCTATAAACGCCTTTTCACATGATGAATTTTGATTATTCACAATTACATTCATTCACCAGAAAATGTAAAAGAATATCCGACGAATCCACCTCATACGTGCGTTTTAGAAAGTAGATAAATACTGCAATTCTCTGGAGTGTGTAAAAAATGTCTGAAGTGAATCGCAAGTACAGCTGTAAGAATATACGCGAGTAGAAGAACCTCCAAATTATTAAGAACCCTAAAGCAACTTTACCCTCTTGCCTGCCCTATTTCTTCACCACCTTCCCCGCCTGTTATATTATCGAGTACGGGGTCTTCGTTTCACAAGATTTCTCGAAGGGATGTTATACCATATACTTCTATTTTTGAATAAATATCAGTTTTCTATCTTAAATTACAATAAGATTACAATCAGTAAATTAAACATGGAGTGCCTTTCTGGTTAGAAAAAAATATGTAAATTAAAGTCATTTAGGTCATTAAGTCGACAGCTTCCAATTCCATCTTCAGCTGGGCGAAAGAGGGTTTTTGGAGTGAGGCAATTCGTCTAAAAAAGTGAGGTAAAGAGAGTGGAGGGTAAACCACAAGCAAGCCAGAGTCTGGGGTCTAGAACTAATCGAGTAATTTTTCTGGCATCAGTCGGTGAATATCAACGCTACCTGTGAGCCAGCGTGGCATTAAGGCCGACAAACGATCGTCGATCCATCTGGCTCAGCTCGACTTCGTATCACCGTTTGCACCCTTCCTTTCCTCTTGCTATCCACTTCTACAATTCACCGCATCCTTCTGATGGAAGTGTTTTACCCCTTTTCCACCCACTTTTCTTTATCCTCGCACCTCTAGTGCGAATGGTATTCTCAAGGAATAACCACGGATTAACAATAAATTTAATATCACTCGTTTTATGTCCCTTTTATCCGCTTCGCTTTTTATAGGCCAACCACCATTCATTGACACTCATTTCTCCTTTAATAGAAGTTCCACACGTTCTGTCAATATTCTCCTTGAGATGCTCTTCCGTAATTGGTTTCCTTATATTTCGAATTAAATTCCCAACTTCCAAAGCGATAATCACATTATTTTAGCTGGGCGTAATCCAATTTTACCCTTTTAAAGATAACATATGTACCTATCACTCAAAAAAACTTTGTAAAATATTTATATCGTATCATACATCAATATCGTCTTGAAAATAGTATCCTGATTAGTGTTGCCCACCACTAAGCATTTAAAAAATATGAAACTAATTCGTATCCGCTATAACTTTTTGAAAAATGAATATTTATTGAAAAAGTAAAACAACCCCCTTTTTCTCGTTAGATACA
>JAUESI010000010.1:1382265-1407965 GCA_032275145.1 Synergus laeviventris
ATACATAATAACCATAATTGTCGTTATTCTTAGCAGCTTTTTTTTGAGTGTAGTTTTTACCACATAAAATTGTCCCTCCGAGTGTAATATTTTAAGGTGAAAGTGGGTTTCAGACCTTTCTGCTCAAGTGAAAAAACTTGAGCCTTTCAAGTGTCTCGCGTAGATGAGATAGTTGCGTGTTAGAAAATAAGAAGAAATTTCGAGTATCCAGAGGTCGGAAAACTATGCTGGGGCAAAGAATAACCGTTCTTCACGCGGTTAACCGGAAACGGAAAAAGGTTGAATCGCGTTGGCATGAAGGGCAAGGAAGGCGATAATTGGAACAAAAGAAACCGGTGCCGACGAGAGCTGGAACGAGCTCCCTGGACCCGAGCCCCGTTACCGACGATAAAGTTTAACTCTTTTCGAACTCTGTTAACCGGTGTACTGTTTCCGATGTGCGAAGAAAAATTCTCTTATCTCGTTTCTTCTGCTGCTTCTTTCACTCGTCTTATTTTCTTTTTCTGTCAGTAGTTTCATCTTCCGCAACTACCAATTGGTCTTCTGAACATTTGTCTCTATCACGAGACTACGGTTCACTGGTTCATTCTTCCATTTGTCGGTTTCAGTGTAATAAGTATGTTGCCAGATTTCAACTTGGCGTGGCAAAATCAGAGCTGGAAAAGTTAAAACTGCAATTTCGATATTTAATTTAGCGAGAAGTATAAAATCCGTCTTTATTATATGATCATATTTAATCGAATATCGCGAGAATGAATCCCGTTCAGCCACTTGAAGCTCGTAAAGATGACAAAACATCGCAGAGTTGCTGATGCTTGTCGCCGGAAGGTAAAGATACGTTTATAAGTAAGAAGATAGGGTTCCTTGTTATTCTAGTAGAGATCGAGGTGGATCCAGATGGGAAAAGAAGCAGAAGTAATATTGCACGGCCTGGCTGGAAACTCGCTTCGTCCATTAAAGACCGATTTTTGTTGTATCTCTATTTTATTTCCTTCATTCAAAGCTTTGAAAAAACATTATCAAGTTTTACACGTTTGGATAACAAGAACATAAATACGTCTGTCCTGAAATTTCATTAGGATCTTACTTTTTGCAACATGATGTTTATATACCACACTTCCTCTTCACATTTTCATATTGTATATTTTTCTTTCATCTAAAATTATATTTTGCTGAATTCTTCTCAGATAATCAATCTTGACTCAGTCTTTAAACGTGGACAAAGTATTTGTCAATGGGTATAATGGTTGACAACATATAGGGGTAGAAATGAAGGGAGGGCGCGCATAAACGTCTCACATCAATCAGTCCCGCATAACTTCTTATGAGGTTGGTTTACCCTACACTTAACCCTGGAGTGAAAGAACGAGGGATCTCTTATACTTGTACAGTGAACAGTGAACACTACATACAAGTCAATGTGAGAGTAAAGTCTCGTATTACGTCGCTTAGCTCTGCGAGTCATAATAACGTATGTAAAAAATAGAAAACACGGCAAAGATTATTTTTAATCCTATTTAAAAAAACGATATTATTAAATATTTCGAAAATATCGACAACATTATTATTCGCGTTGTTTTGAAATACCAAGGACTCACTTTGTTTATATTTTGGGTCCTTGGAAATCGTCCCAGCTTTGACTCACAATGCAGTCATCCTTGTTATTAAACTAATACTAATTCTAAACAGCTCAGGAAATAAAATAGGTCTTCACATTATTTTGAATATATTTCTTCATTCAACGCTATCTAAAATAATTTTACGGTAAATCTGTAAATGAAATTTTAAACGTTTTTTTTTAAATTTGAAGCTTAAGTCGGCGTAAGACCTTCTTTGATCTTACCCTACAATTACAGGTCCCTTCGAATCGATTAGTCCTGAGGAAAACGAGAATTTGAGAAACAAAGCTATTTCTAAAAGCAACCCCAGCTGCTCTTTCATCCCTTCTGCAATGGCGCGACTCGTTCAACCCTTTATGTTTTTAAACATCCCTATTAACTTGACGCTCGCACTTATCTTTTGAAAATGCGTCTTTATAGGGTATTTCAACCATGTTTAATTGACGCAATCAGCCAAACCTACTCAAAGATTGTGCTTTCAGGCTGTCTTGAGATAATGTAAATTTTTAAACTGAACAGTATTTTGAAAAAAATAACGCATTTTATAAAAAGTATTTTTCAAGGAAACAATGTTGTTGACAGATTAATGACTACGTTTAATCGGAAAATTTGAAGTCAAAGAACATGTCAAAAGTGTGCATATGATGCGCAACGAATTCTCAAGTTTTCCATTGACCTCGTCCCATAAATTCTTCTCCTCAAGGATGCGAATGTGCAGCAACAGCAGCCAGGAGAAGTCGAGGGTCGTTTGGAGAATAATAGTACGCCAATAGTCGAACGACTGCGAGTTTTATACACAGATCTTGCTACACGATTCACTATAGAGCTGCATTGTCAGAAATTACGTCAGGTTGAACGTTGTTTTTAAATATGTACTTTAATTGAAAATTAATTATGACTTTCTTCTCAAAACATTCCAAAAAGCACTTACTTAAACCTGAGAGAGAAATATAGTTGTCGAAATAACACATGTGACAGTTCTTTTTGTATTATAATAGTACTTAATTACGTTTTAATTAGCTTTATATTTGTATGGAGGATCGCATGTTTAGATTAAACAAAAATGCATTCATGGTAATTACTTTCGCTAATGCCATGCATGCCAGGAATGAACAGTCATCGCACAAAGCTTGTTATAAATAGAAGCAATTAATATAGACAATATTTACTTCGCTTTTATAATAAAAACAATAACCTATATAGACTTGAATAGTATAGGAATATAATAGGCATGAATCACTGACCTCAAATACACATTTAATTTACCAATATCTATAACAGTTCTTATTCGAGACATATAATAGACTTGTTGAATAAGTTAGTATTTTAGTTAAATTTATTTCATAAACTAAATCTTTTATAATGATAAAATAGTATAGGAACATCAGTAATAGAACAAAAATTACGGAAAATTCCTAAAATTATTTTCCTATAGTTTTCTTTATAAGAAAAAATTATTATAAAAAAATCATCAATGTTTTAATATTATTTATTTCTATACTTATTTTATCCTATAAATTCCTGGGGGTTATAACCCTAGGAATTCTCTTATAGAAAAATCAATACAGATAAAATTATTTTTCTATAAATAGTTTTTAGTAAGGGATGCTTAACATGAAAGGAGAACATTTTTTAATAATAATTAATGTTGAGAAAATTTATGAGGCCTGCATCAATTTACAGAGTATCTCGGAAACTGTATAAATCGGATGCTCTCAATTTCGGTGAATATTTTATACGGAATGCAATTACAATGCTTTCAATTGGATGGGTGTAATATTAGCGCTAGCTTTTGAAAAGGGACTAATGAACGCTATTAGTTCTCTTTTCCCTTTCCCTCGTTGAAATAATGCCCTGGGAAGCGCCTTATTGACTCACATTATTCCCGGTCCATTGTGTACATTTATTCTTTGAAATGTCTGCTTTTTTATCTACCGATGTTTTTCATTTTCGTTGTATTCAGAAATCCAAAATTCATGAACAAGTGTACTTCTGAATTCAGGAAAGAGAATATTCCTAAGTTATTATTATCAAGTGGAGTTTATCGGAATGAATCACTGAAAACTTGTTGACTTTTGAGCATTAGGGCTTGCGTGCACTTTTTTATCGTGCGGAAAAGTGTTATGCAATTCTTCGATAAGCGCAGCAGTTTTTTTTTTCAACGTAGTTTCCACACGACATTTATACACCAGGTATATCTAATCTAACATTCCCGAGTACTGTACTAACGATATATAAAATTGTAAAGACGACGGCGCAGAATCCATGAATCACAGATGATGACGCTTCGTTCATCCGCTGATAGTAGGGTTAAATCTCGTAAACACATATGTATTGTGTAGTGAAGCGAGGTGACTCATTTCATCGCGATTATTCATACTTCGCCACACAGCGCCTTGTTTATAAACTTTTCCCCGTTATAATAGAGCCGAGCTTCGAGCGTAAGGGCAGATTGAAAATATTTTCTCTTTACAGGTATATGATACCTATGTATTATTATATTCTCGTCTCGGATATCTGCAAATAAAAACAATTTATGAATTCCTGCATTTTAAAAGTAGAAATACGTTTTTGTTAAATATTTCTCAACATATTACTTCTACAGCAGAGTGAAAAGGTGTCAATGAATCTAAACTTCTGTTCAGTTTTTTAATGAACGTATTCCTCACGGTTATTTCGACACAGTCATTCTTTACGTGAGGCATGCTTCATGAAATAGGAAACATAATTTAAGTTTGTACAATAAGTAGAGAGAAAAATGTTTACCTTCCGATGGCTAACTTGTTCTAACAATAACGTGTGAAGTATTCGCGTAAACTGACGAGTTCTGCCGAGCCTGCATGGACGAGTATTTAGGACGTTGCACATTAGCACTGCTATGAAAGATAAGACTTCGTTATCCAAAGGAGAAACATTTTTTTTCCCCTGTAGTAGAACGAATTAGAACTGTTTTGACTGACAGTTTACATAGCATTACCTGATTTCTCTTATTTTTCTGTACTGGCAAAAGTTGACTTGTGTAATCGTACAAGAAACATTATAACTCGCAAGTAAGACAACCATGAGAAACGTTTTACTTGTTTCTATTTTGAAAAGAAATTTTTCCTACCAACTAATAGCTCGTCAATAATGCATTTATCTTATCTACAAAATTACAAGAAAAATAAAAACTGCCGTTCCCGTTTCATATCTTTCGTAATTAATACTTAAAAACTTACTAACGAGTGCTAAAATAGAGGTATTAGACAAACAAACGTACTGGAAGATTATTTTGTGCAGTTAAAAAGAATATTCTTTATTGTGTTCGTTGATAATTATGAAAAATAATGCTTTTGGAGGAAAAATGTATAAAATATAAAAGATGTACTTTATCACACTATACAACTTTTATTCAAAACTTTTTTCGGTTTTTGACCTTGAAAACGCATTTTTTCACTATGATGTTCGGAAATAGCGCAAAAAAATACGCCAGTTTGCTTAGACTCAACTAAATCGGAGTAATGGGGCTTTTGGAAGTACCTTAATAACGTAATGTAAAGTGAATTTAATTAAAAAATGAAACTTTTGATCTTCACCTTGCACGCAAAATTAGGTCACACCACTTCTGTAAAAGTTTTCTAATTATTTTTAAAATTAAAGGACACTTTGATTTGTAACGCCTTCCGAGAAAAAAAAAAACCAATTAACAAATTTGAATCGGTTTGAGGCTTTCGTGAATCTGCACTCTGAAATAATAGGAAATTTCAAATTAAAAATTTAGCAAGGTAGTTTATTTAAAGTTTAATTTATCTTGTAAACAAAAATTCTACTGATTTGTCTTTTATATTCTTAAAATCGGAATCTGGGTTGAGTTCTGATTTTCCGATTCAGAAAGACTATTGCTGAATGTGCACTCTTAAAAGAATTAATCCAATTCACTAAGTAATCGTTCAATCGTTTCTTTTTTCCGGAATTGGAAGAGTTAAAGTCTCAAGCGCTATTTCTGAAATTTATTTAAAATCTAAGGAAACGTGGCAACAGTTTATTTACCAAATAATAAAAAATGAGGGGAATGAGACTTAAAAAAAAGTAATAATAGTGTTTTTGGAGCACCCTAGTATACTTAGGCGCGAAATTCAAAAATAAAATGTATATACGCAATATGCTATATATTATCAAATATTAATATCCTCCCTAAATATATCTGTGATTAATACAATGAGTGCTCCTGCATTAGTCTTGATAAATAACAATCATTACGTTAAAAGTTTAGTTAATTGACCGTGTTTTTATTTAAAGAAGTCTTATCAAATGTCTGTAAATAATTGCAGTGAATTAATTGGAACTACGAGCAGTTTGATCTATATAAGGACTAAAAGTTCTATTGCTGAGCAGTGCTGCCATATCATCCTGCGGTCGCCGGTGGCAACATCGCGATAGCGGCCTCGGATACGCTCGGTCAATTTCGGGTTCCTTCGCGTTCAGCTCGGAGCGGCAGAACATCAGTTACTCTTCGGCGCTCGCGCGGAGGAGTTTGTTTTGTTGAGGGAGTTTTGCCGGCCCTTCCAGTGTTTAAATCTCGAGTTCTCGTCTGCATACCGACGACGTCACGTTGGTAACCTCGTGAAAACAGTGTCTTGCATTTTGCATGTGCGCGTACTGTATCTACCTTCCAGTGAAAGAGAAAACAAACGAAGGATATACAAGTAGAATAAAAAGAAGCATCGCGCGCCGACTGGCGAGATTTGAAAGTCGGCGCAGTGTGAAAACGACGTTGTCAGTGGTGTGTCGGCGACCTTTTGGAGCCGCGTGAAACTCGTGAAAGCCGGCAATTCGAAAAAAGAGAGAACATCGAGTTTGTCTACCGGAAATACTCGTCACCTTAGGAGACGTCAGTTTTGTGTATCGTGTGTCACTTGTCATCAAGCATATTCATACATATGATGGATTCTGGTGTAAGTAATTCGCGCTGCATATGTCAGACAGAACATCTACCATCTCTTAAAGTCCTCACTTCGATTCATATTGCTATTGAGTTTAACGCGTGATACGGTTCCCACTCGAATCTCTTCCATATTTCTTTCTCTCTATTTCTTCAACCGGTTAATTGTACCGGCGTGCAATATTGTCCTCGCGCAAACTGCCTTCGTAGTGTTTTGGTCATTTGGTATAAAGCTAAAATATTAAATGAATCCTCGATGTGAGGCAAGTGAACGTGTTGTCGGTACCAACGTGTAGTGTAATCTGTAAAATTCTAATCGGGCTGCCTTTTGTGCAGTTGGATAACCGTGTTCCCGCTTTGAGTAGTGTCCTTGCTCTCGTTCCTCGTCGCCGGACCGGCGAACGAACCGGCACACGTTTTCGATCTTCATCTGTTTTGCTACATCTTGTTCGCGAATTAGCAAGTCTTGCTGCCACCAGTTCTTCGTGTTCGTGCTCTTGTGCATCGAATACCTGTCAACCATGGATATCTTGCCGAGCGGGAGCATTTTTCGAGAATTGCAGGACATTCACGATACCGGATACTTTTCGGCGCAACCATCACTCGAGGATCATTGGCAACAGGTAAATTATTTTACACAATCTTTAGCTAGAAAAAAGACTTCATAGCGCATATTTTAGATTCCAGCTCTGAAAAAACAGTATTATAATTATTATTGTAATAATTCGATTATGTATATATTGCCTCAGTTATAATATTCTGTTTAACAAATTTATTGTTTTATTTTCTTCATAGAACTTTATTAATATAAAAATTTGTATAGGTGAAGTAGCAAGATGTTTTTGGTAAGATACAAAAAGTATAAATATTGCCTAACTCATGCTGCACTTATTGAAAAAAAACCATTTCCTTTCGCAACTCGCATTCTTTATATTTCTGAGAAAATTTTAACACGCTGTTCTCGTAAAACCTCTGAAGTCACATTTATAGAAACACTTCTCGCATCATAAGTCAAACGCTACATTACGTACAGAAGCGAATGTAATATTTCATATTCGGAAATTCTTGGCACTGTACCCCTGTGTACGTACAATTTCTCATCGGCGTAAGTGCACTTGCAGCACTGATCATAACTTACAATTAGTCGTTCTTGAAATTGCACATCCCTTAAAATTCGACCAACCGTTACTGTTAAAATTAAAATCTACTCTCAGCTACTCTAACGTTCCCTCTTGAAAATCAATCATTTTTTCCCTTCAATTACATATGCAAAAATATGATTCAGCCGTTACATAAGGAAAACAGTTCACACACTTATTTTTAGTGATTTTTTCTTGAGAATCTCAATTCTTTCAATTAGCATTCTAAATGTAGATTTTCTTTATCCTTTACGCGTGTCGTAACCCTTCCTGCATTATTTATTAGCAAGGAATTGCTCACACGCTGAAAAAACAAGGGTACTTGTTATTAGACTCGTAATTGCAGATCATTTATCTATAAAAAATTCAGAAAAATATGACTCGTATCACAGGAACTTTGAATGAGTCATATTGCAGCGTCTTGAAGTGGTTTTGATATGAACGAAACTTTTTATGGAATCATCTCTGATTTAAAGAAATTCTGAAATATTTTCAGAAATTCTATAGTGTTTTATTGTAGATGATTTTCTGTGAAATCTACAGACTGGAAAATTACATCTTTTTTTTCTCCATTCACCATTCTTGAAAAATATTTTTTCAAATACTTGGTTTCTCTCGACAGTCTCAACACGCACCGTTCGCGTCGTTAAATGAATGAATAAATATTATAAAAATCTGACTAGACACGGGAGACATTGCCGTTATTCGTTTCTTGATTTTCTCGATGCTTTATCTGACCCTGAAGAAATTCCATCGTTTTAAGCACACCACGCGCATGCAATACCGAGTTTCGTTGAGGAGAGTTTACCATGTATGATTGTATGGAATGCATGCAAAGAGGTATTTACAGCGATGATGAGCAGGGTGGTTCAATAATAAATGCGGGAAATTTTTTGTTGATACTAGAAGGCAACGATCCTCCCAATTTGATTCGTTATCTGAAAAAATACCCTTGTGCTGATAAATATCTCACTAAATAAATAATAATATTTTTTATAAAAAAAGACGGGTTTAAAAAAATTATTTAGACAAGTTCAATTTGTTTAAATAATTAAAAATGAATTGATCAAAGTTTTTTCGGATTAAGAATCAAATTGGTGGTATCGTTGCCATCTAGAAAAGAGGTGTTTCTGAACCAACCCTAATGATGAGTTCATTGTGTACGTAGACACGTTTACGTCGAGAGTTTTTCGACAGACATTTCCAAGATTTCTATAGTAATAATTCTTGACGTTGACTGGGGTCGAGGGGGTTATATAATTTTCTTCTTTTAATGGAACGACGAACTGAAAAATCTAAGGTCTGTGTCTGCTTCCGTATAGCTAGAATTAAATTTTATTTCTCTTCCAGAGGTCGTTTTTTCTTATCTTCTCTCAACAGACTGGGCACGTAATATAATACACCTTATGAAAATCCGTAGAAACAAGGGGAGGCTTTACAATTAAAGAACGTGTTTGTTTCCATAACGAAAAGTTTTATGCAGTTGCTAAAGAAGCGGTCGATGCCAAAATAAAAATATTTTTTGCTGTGAAAGCTATTGTAATTTTGCATCAAAAGTAGGGAAGACCAGGGCTATTCGGAACCCTTTGTTTATTATTTAATATGACGAATACACAAAAATAATTTTTTTTTCAAATTGAAACAAAAAGCATTTTTGATGAATTGATGTATTTCTCATAGGTCATGAAAATTTAAGAAGATGTGATGAGATAAATAGTTAAAAATAGGCATCATTTGTATTCTATGCGTTATCACTTCCTTGTTCAAGAACAAAACAATTCACTGTCGACATTGAGGCACCTTCTGAAATATTCACTTCATTGAAGATTGATGTCTTTGAAAGCTTTGCAATTTGAAATATGAAACAGCATTCTACAAGTTTGTATTTCTGAGATTATGTGATAACATGCGTCATCCTTAATTTATGCGAATTTTCATATGTAAGAGTGTAGCATATTGCGGTAAAAAGAATCAGAAAGCGTAACCGTAAGTAACTTCAACGAGGGAAGATTTACTGACCGCGTTATCGTCACACGACCCACTGTTGGGGAACGTCGCGACGCTAAGCGTCGCCGACTAGACGCCGTGGTCGCGCGACCATCAAAGTTTAATATTTATATCATCGCAAAATATATGGCAAATATTCCACACAAATATCTATCTTCGGGAGATTGGATTTCCATGTCACTTCGGACGCATTTATGCGAAATTCACGCTGTATAGTCGAGGGGAAAAATTAAAAAGTTAAAAAATTTTTTAAATTAAAAAGGATTGTGTACACCGAATAGGTTCTAGTTTAATTAAGAGAAGTGACGGTTAGAGGATTAAAGAGCTCGTAATTGGGTCAATATGACGTGACCCTTGAATAATAATAATAATAATAATAAATGATTATTACTATCTGGTATAGTTATATAGAAAATAAATATGCTGTTAAAAATACGCACAATGAAAACAAAACTTCAGTAATAGTGTTACAAAATTGCAATAAACTTGAAGGAGCTTATAATATATGGAAGACCATCTTAGCCCTGGAAGATGCTTACCATAACAAAGCTTAAAAGCTTTCAAAGTATCAAAGGTATTCTAAGGAGTCGAATTTGTCTTTTATTTTGTGAATCAAACAAATTCCGGAGGAAGTAACAAGTGAGTGGAATTGTTTATTAAATATTACGTGATGTGGTTCAAACATGTTTGATCATTGACATTCCATTCTCTATATGGATGCATTCTATTTTTAAAATAACAGACAAACAAGACTTGTCGTATTTTTAAATATTTAATAATGAGTACAGTTGGGTTATATGTACGCCTTGAACGCCACATCGAGTTTGTGAGTGTTACGAACATATGGTTACCACCTGGTGACTGATCGTCAAACGAGATCGTTTTACTTTTAAATAGCTATTCAAATTATTTGACTAACATCAGTGCGGTAATGACAAACGTGCTTATCGAAAATTATCATTAATTGAAGAGGTCAGGAACTGCGATAATGTTGACATGCGAAAACAAAATGAGAAATGCAATAAAGTATGCAATACGTCCTTTTGAGAGAAGAAGAAATACATATTGAAGCTTCTTGTGGGATACCAATCGTAGAATTTCAATAAGAATACCCAGATGCACAAGACATTTACCGAATAGACTATGACGTAAACCTTTTGTCTCGAGCTTGACTAGGTCCTCTAAGCCTTGTCTCCCCTTGACTCTAAAACCCTCCTCTTTAAGTTCCACGAGTCTTGTTCCACGAGTCTTGTTCCACTGCGACTGCAATGAGAGAGAAACAATGCATCCAAGTTACAATGGACCACAATACGAACGATGCGAAAGACGCATTGTTGCTGGTCGCCATAGTATACGCCGAATTGTTAGCCTTCGATGGCCCAACCTCCTTCTCTATTCGAAACTTGTCTTCTTGTGATTTATGGAAATCTTTTCAAGGTTTACCCACCTTCATGTTTTCAGAGCGCTGATAATAGTTGGAAGTTTTTTTTTATCAATGATCAACTATGGATATTAGGGCCAAATATTAATGTTCCCTTGTTTTTTGGGAACCACCCAAAAAGATTTTAGTCCAATTTTTGTAACAAATCTGGGAGAAACACGAATTTTTTAAGATTGGAATTGGTTCAACTCCTGGGCTATCCAAGATCCCCTTGTTAAAAAAATATGAGAAAAATTCGCAGTTTTTGTATTAGGTATTTTTTTGTCCTTAAACGTATTGTTGTGCCAGATTTACGTTACAAAAAGTAAATTTTTTATAACGTTCAGACTGGTTCAGGTGGCATAAACATTTATATTAATAAAAGAAAAGTAGTGGAAAAATCGAACGACTTCCGCTTCTCGATAATTTAGGAGCCCCTGGTATTTCGAGAGCCCTAAATGAGCCTCAAATTATGCCATTAGCAGAAATCTGTTTAGATAATTTGTAATCGAATAATAATATATAATAATAATTTTACTCTAGCAATATACTGAGATTGACAAACAGCTTAAACATAATAAAATGTTTGACAATGATAAATGAAGGTACGCTGAACAAACAAAGATGTGCGTTCTCACTATATTCCTGCGATTGATTCGGTTCAAAGGGAAGACTCCAACCATAAAAGCGGATCGAGTCGTAGTAACAGTTATGAAATTAAAGCGATTGAGACATGAAATAATTCGCACAGACAGTCTTGATCGTATTAACGCGCTTCGTGGAATAAAAAAATCATCGTTTGCTGAACGCGGATGGAAATGGATTGTCGGGACTCGGGAAACTGGTAGAGGGGTGGGGGGGGGGTGTTTGTGTTGGGAGATATGGAGAAGACTCGTTCAGACAGAATGACACAATATGACGGAGTTAGGGGCAAATCAGAGCTGCAAAACCGAAAAGAGAAAACAAAGGATGGATAAAAACAAATTGGCTAGGATCTGCCTCACTCAGTGTACTGATGTCCTAAAAATTTTGCTGCCGTTTTTAAGTTCCCTTTTGTGGGTCGATTGCGTGTGTTGGGTAAGAGTATACGTGATCGAGTTCGACGATGTACAATTAAGCGTACGGATTTTTATTTTCTCCTTTCGACGAGTGTCCAAGCATATAAATTAAAGATGTTGTGGTGAAACACTATACGAAAGATACACTCGGACTTCACGTTATTGCGCCTCGCGGTTATCCCTAGCTGTAGTCCGATTAGCATTAATGTGGAATTCTTCGAAACGTAAACAAGGTCCGGCAATAACGTTGAGTAATAAGAATTTCATAAGCTGAGTATGAGTTGGGTTTTTTCCACGTAAGGCCATGTATAAGTTATATACGACTTGGCGCTTGGAACCATATTGACTGAAAAAATGTTAGGGGCTGAAAATTGATAGGAGCAGCATGGATATTGTAGATATTTTCAATTAAGGACAGTGTATACTTAGATCATTTATGTGACGCTATTGGTTATTCATTGCCTTAGATATTTTAATGCAAGGAGTTAATAGAGTTTGATTTCAAAGTTTATGTGCATGTAGCACGTTACCCCTGTACCTATATGCACAGCGGTAACTCGTCGACTGGTCAGTGTTTGTTTACACGACACGCAAGCGATATTCTCAGAGTATCGCGGATAGACGCCGAACTAATTTTAGAGCTGCACCTTTGGATCTGTTTCCTCGAGATTGTCAAGTGTCATGCTACGTTTATTGCCAGACTAGGCGGCTCGTAAACGCATGTTACGATTTGCTGCAAATAGACACTTTTTCCGAAGACCAGGCACTGAAAAAAATGGTTTGGCTGTCCCAGCTAAACGTATTGCTGGATGTTGTAATTCCAAGAAAATATAGCTGTGTAATCTAAATATCTGCTTTAGCTAAATTTTGCCATCTAGAAATTATATGTCTAATTTACTTAGATCATTTCTAGATGGCAAAATTTAGCTAAAACAGTTAGACATTTAGGTAACACAAGCTGTGTTATATTTTCTTGGAAATACGAAATCCAGCGATACGTTTAGTTGGGACAGCTTACCCATTTTTTTCAGTGGGGGTGAGTTCTGTAAGGTAGATCGTATTTGCAATAACTAAAACTTCAGAAGTACATTTTTAAACAGATGTTTTATTTAACGGAGTGTCTAATGAGCAGGAGTTTGAAGAAACTTTTGGATTATTTTCAAATTCTTAAAAAAAATACTTAAAAATCCCCTCAAATCCCTAGTAATCCCTTTCTCTTCTTTAAAATCACGTTAAATCGATAGAAATTTTTCGAAATTTCTCTAAATTCGTTAAAATTGATTGAAATTTCTTATATTTATAAGCAGGAGAAATGGGTGAATTCTCCGGGAATTTCGTGGGCAAAATTTAGTCGACACCTGGTATTAAATAGTACTTATTTAGAGAATAGTGATAGGGAAGAGATATTTTGTCGTTACTTCGGAGAAATCATGTATGATTATTGGTAGCGGTGCTTTATTTTACTTCGGAGAGAAACTGAATCTAATTTTAGTCTGCATCCTACAGTTCGATAGATTGGTCGGATCTCCTTGAGACAGGGTGCCATTTTTAAATAAAATGCTTGCTCCAGATCCCAATAAAAGAACGATATTTACTTGACTAGCTCTCACTGACCTTGGTGGTAATAACATTCTCTGATTCAATCAATTTTCTATAAGATTCATTTATTATGTTTCATTAACCCAATTTTCATATTTCCGAATAATAATGTGATATTTTTTTAAGTTTCAGAATTATTATAAATTCGGAGTAATAGAAATTAGGGTGAATTTTCATTCGGTGATACACAATATTTCGGTAAAATAAGAATTCGGTACAATTGAATTTGGGAAATATTCGTGCGCCCCTTTTAAGATTAATCTATTGAAAAATCCATAGAACTCGAATTTAGGCTTAGATTGAGGCACACTTGTAAGATGAAATTGACCAGTGGTTACTTTTTAGAAACCACTCTCGCATTTGATTAAGGTCGTTTCCATCGAACACTTCTCCGTCGATAATCCCAAAGTCGATTTATCACAAAGAGAAGTCATTTCAGGACCAGGGATGAGATCGATATCGCGGCAAGCGTTCGTTCCCGGGACCATCGAACTTACTTGGCCAAATCCCGTTTACGGTTAGCGATCGATCTTACTTACGAGATCTCGGCTCAGTTCACGATTGCGATATAAACGAGCAGGAAAATCCCGTTGGAGCTGCAATGTCGTGGTGAGTACACACTCGATCGGTCTTTAATGTACTCGGGCGTGTTCTTGGGCTGCGAAAGCGAAACGCTAAAGTCGCTGCTCGGTGAACAACTGGCAGGCGCGCGATAATGGGTTTCAGTTCTGAAAGTGTAAATACATTAAGGTGGCGCATCTCGCCGTTAATCGTCGTTACCATCATCGCATATTTCAAGTAGGACTTTACACTAGTAAATCATGCGAAACTCGAAGTCCACTGCAATTCATGATCGTAACTTGTTCTAGCAGTCCTTTTGTTGCTCGAATGAAGTTACACTTGGACTTCGCGTTATTGCACCTCTCGGTTTAATTTCTAATCCGATTAGCAATAACTTGGGAAGCACTCAGAAAGTATTCCATTGAGGAATTATCAAGAAGGTTTTAAAAAAAGTAATAGTTCTCTTCAACACTAAAAAGTAAGTAAGTTGACTTCTCGCCGGAAGGAAACTGACTAATGCCAGGAAGTAATGAGTTGCTCTTGTGTATCGGGTAAATGGAACTCGAGCGTGAGAAACGTCTGTGGTTGAGAACCCCTGACGTCGCTCAAGCACCGTTTAACTTCCATTGGAATGTGCATTACGTCTTGAAAGGCTCTGTTGTTCGCTAGTGGCATTGAAATTGGTCACACGGATCTTCTCGAAATCCTTTTCGAGTGCTAACTAAATGGCTCAGAACTTCTAAAAGCTTTGAATGTTTGCTTCCTTCTGGCTTGCCTAAGGCTGCTACTCTCTACCTTGTGGCTTTCAACTTTAGACGTTAAATGTTATTTAACGGAATTCTACACTACTGTGAAATAATGTGCCATATAATATAAATCTGCAATACGTCTTTTAAGGAAAAGCAATACTCTAATGCCTTTGATTGACATCAGAGGCCTGGCAAATGCCGGAATGGAACATCAGTGATGCTAATGAGCGAAATTGGAAAACTAACGTTTGTTTCAAAGATATTGAGTTCTGCAGCATCGGCTCTCTTATACGTGCATTCGAAAACTTACATCCGCAATGATTGTGTGTGCGCCAGAGAAAGATGAGTACTACGTATTGCCATTAAGACGAGGGGTGCTGGTGGTCCAGCAGAGTGTTAATCGCAGTTTCATGAATGAAATCTGAATAAATCAACCTGCCGTGTTATTACTGGGCGTAAAGCGGTGATAAATTTCGCTAATAAACAATGACCGATGAGCTCCTACGGCTTTTGTAGATACTAAGGTATTAAGTCGATTCTGCATTTGTGTGTGCTCTAACATAACGGTCTGCAATTTTACCCCAAGGTCAATGCAATCTTCAAGGACTCGAAATCATTCATCTCCCTGATGTGCTCGAGACTCTGGCAAGATTGTAATTTACATCCAAAGGAGGAAGATCAACGGGTTCTCATTTTATGTTCGTTTTGTGACAGAACATAAAAGTATAGTTGTAATAAGTGACGATCGACCCTGAATACTTTGATAAATTCCTAAGAACTTGATTCTTTCTCAAAATGAAAATTAACATAACACGAAAACTAGTTGATCTTCCTCCTTTGGATGTAAATTACAATCTTACAAACTTACAAAAGACGTTATAGGTCCGACTTTCAGTTTTTCAGTGATTTTGTAGACTTTTGTTTGAAATACTGGTGGTGTATTATTATTCTCGGTGTAGTAGTTTCAGAGGAATATAGAGAGAAGTTCGATTGGAAACGAGAAGTTGGAAAATAGATATCGATCTCTCGACAATGTAAGACGGCCTGATTCCCTCTATATACATATTGTTATTTCTTAAAGGGGAACTTATTATACAGTTCATACGCATTTGATTAATTTCTGAATAGTTAAAATGTTTTTGACGCTGTTAAAGTGTTTTTGATTTGGTATTTTTTGTATATTAAAATGGGTCATACCAGAAACCAGCATGAAGGTATGAACTTTTTATTGGACTGATGAAAAACAAGTTAAAACCATAAATGTGTAAATTAAAAAGTTTCAATTACAAAATTTATTTGAAACGAATTTGGCTCAGGTATGCGTATATAGCTCTGCTTAAACGAAATACTTTGGCGTAACGGATGTACGTCCTACCGACATTTTCCGTTCCAACGATTTAGCAAGTTGCAATCACGAAATGCATATTTCCCGTTCAGATTGGCCTGCTGGCTGTATTCATTAATTATTCGGAAAGCTGCACTCCACGGCCCATCCGATTACCGTTTAATTGATCGGCACCGCTTTGAATTCGAGATGGATTACTACTCGTTAGATCACTCGGATGTTTGTGTAACATTTTTGCGATACTCTGTTTCATAAACAATAATTATTGGTAATCTTCTCTTCAAGATTTTATTTTGCCTGCGGTCTCATTAACTTTCCGTGTAATTTCTCTTTTAATAAAATATGAGTTAACATAAAAATCGTCTCCAACCTGCGTGAGAAAAATCTTCCGCGTGACTTTTACTATTTGGTCGCTCGTTTTCCCTTTTTTTTTTCCCAATTTTTTCACAGTCGTACCTTCTTTTTCTTTTCTGGGATGAATAAATCGCGGAACCGTAAAAAAAAGCCTCCCGGGGGCATTCGAACCGACCGACCGAACGATAATAAAATAATTCTCCGCCACAATAGACAATGCTCGGACCGGGATGATAGTAATTCAAACCGGATGGAGAATAGAGGGGATAGTCGTTTTCCGTACTTCCGGCGTCAGCCCGCTGTTCTTCTCCTCTTCCCTTTTTTAATTCACCCTCCCCTCTTTCTATCCATCTCTTGTGCACTCGCTTTCAGGAAAATTTGTAAGTAAGTTGGATCAAAACAATAGAAAGACAGAATTGTCTCGAATAAATTATGTTTTAATATTGTTTTAACTCTTTGCGGTGTGCAGAATATCCTCACTTGAGTTAAATTAGTACTTTTCATACTAATTTTCTTTTTGGCATTGATTGATGAAACTTGGAAAAGTAAATTATAAATTTACAATTTTACGACGTTATTCTTGTAGTGCGCGAAGAATTGTTTTACAATTTGCGACTCGAGATTTCCCCCCATTCGATTGTGTTTATTCTGATTTAATTTCAAAGAGCATGGACTCTGCGAGAGTAGTTTCCTGATTTCTTTTAAATCTCTTTTCGTTTTGCCCTTTCCTTCGTAGAGTCGACACTCGAGTTTTAACGAGGAATTAATATCTTGCACAAGACTACAGCGCGGCGCTTCCGAGTGTCCTCCGAGACTTTAGCAAAGAACTCTTCTTTGTTTCTCCTCTTTTATTTCCCCTTACTTTTTGAAGCGTCTTGTTTCGAATGAGCCAGATATATAAACTTAATTGTCTCAACACGCTACCAATTTTCAATTTCGAAAGCAAGACGAAATTTTAAAAAAGCATGCATCTCATGGAATGCAGGAAAAATTACACTCAAAAATATTTTTTATCATCTATATTCTATAGCATACGAAGTTTTACATACACAGCTAAAAAACTGCCATTTTTTCAACAAGGTTCGAACATATATAAGTTTATTAGATTCTCATTTTTTTCTTTATTTACTTTTCCACCCTATAAGCGTTTCAGCGACACGTGATCACGATTCTGTGACAAGATGCGATTATTTCCATCTGTAGTCTCAAGTGCCCAGTGCTTCCATCACCTCATTAGCCACGCTGCTCGATCAATTAGTTAATTAATCCCCCGCACCATATACATATATGCACACGTGAGGCGACACGATGACAGAAGATCAATTACTCACTAGGTTAGGAGCTATGATTGCATTTGATGAAAAATGATGCAAAAAAATCTTACTGACAAAAATATCATGTTTTTTTATATAAATTCACGTCGAAGCGGATGCAACCTTCCAGTTTTTACTATGTATCTTTAAATTGTTCTGGTATTCAGTACCTATACTTGTAAAGTGTGCTTTTAAAAATGGGAGGAGAATTATGTTGTCGAGTTAAAAATGAGGTTATGATGAAAAGTGGAATCCACACATTCCCACGAGGAACTTCAATGCAAGCTAATGCACGTCCTTCGTGTAGTTCTCGAGTATCGTCACGATACTGACTGGCTTTGAAGAAGAATCACGAACGGGGATTCCCAATTTCCCAGCTGACGTTGGGTCGACTGCTTCTACGGGGATCCCTCGTCATCAACCTAGCCCGAGTACGAATTCGCGGGTAGACTTCTGGCACTTATCCCATTCCTGTGTTTCAAATACATCTGTAGATTTCTGTATATACACCCTGCCAGATCGAGGATCCGGGCCTAGGTATTTCGAGATATCTCCAACTTGAAAGTTAACGCGTTTGCTTCTCGGAAGTTACATCTGTGCCACAAATCGTGTTAATCATAATTTTCATGTGCATGGTTATTTATATCTTATTGGTGCTTCTCATATTTATCTTGACGTATAAATTTCAAGTGTAAACGAGAAATGATGACTGCATGGAGACTTTGAATTGAGATCAAAAAAAGGGGGAAGAGTCTGATTGATTTTCACAAGTATTGCAAAGTTAACGCATGTTATTAACGCTGGAGAGAACTGCAACGACTCTGACGTTTATACTGTGAACTCGTAATCTTCACGAGTGGCGATAAACAAGGACTGATGGAAATCGCGAACGCTCTTTAATCGGAGTACGCTGCCAAGCTGGATTGCTTGCGCAATCGAAAGCGAAGTGGAGCACTGCACCGACATTCTCCGGTGGGATCAGCAGGCGCGATCCGTGGCCTCGATCACGGTACTCCAAAGAGAATTATGACCTCGAGTAGCGTCAAAAGTTGTTGCAAAATTCTCGTGAAACTGCAAACAAGTCCCGGAATGAACCTTTTCTTTCGAAATACTTTGCTTTTCCTTTACCATTTGAACAGTGTAAATATTTGGAAAAGTTTCGTTTGTTTGCTGTAAGATAAAATTAGCATCTTTACAATGTGGCATAGACGCAGAAAAAGCAAGGTCTTATTTTTGAAGAACATAAACAATAACATTATTACTACCAACTCTCTGTGAAGTTTCCAGCCATAAAAATTCATGACTTACACAGTAATAAATATCATAAAATTAACCTATTAGTTCCTCCTTTAGAAATAATTCACTAATGCTAACAACACATGAATCCCAAAATTACATCACTGAAAATGTATCGCACAATTACGGTCGACTATTATAGTGTATAACGGTTATATGTAGGGTTTCATACGTAAAGCTATTATCGTTTTAATTTCAGTCGTGCTTCCATGCCACAGTGTTTGACTACTATACTGGAGTAATTGGTATAATCGGTCCTGCATGTCTATCCAATTAGTCCTCGGGTACCTTTCACTTTTCCGCAACTCCCGTTTCTTTACCAAAAGAGAAGGCACTAAGCGTCTGCGGGAATTCCGCGGAGTTTCGCATGAGGCCGCGTGCCACGTCCGGAGGGGTCGATTCTGCTTTAATTTTAGCCATGCTTATATACCATCCATGCCTTTGGGCACACTGTGGTGGTATGCATGGTGGTAGCTCAGCAGCCTTGGCATCGCAGACGCATTATTCATACCTTAATGAATTCCCTTTTGACCTTTCGCGCGCACATTCCGCGGCTGTGAAAATCCCTATATTTTCGCAAACCCTCTTCATTCTTCGATTCCTCAACTATTTTGCTATGCCGACGTCATTCCATAGCCCAACAGCAAGTCCCATATGACACCAGAATTTCGAAATTGACTTTTTTAATTTACGTCTCTCTGTCGTCCGATATTCTTGCTAGGGCAAAACTATGAATTGCGAATAATAGTTGCGGGAAGTGTATTTCATTTTAAAGTAATTGTGTGTGCAAAATTTAGTAAACACCTTGCAAGTTTCATTCATACAATTTAAGGGCGATTTTGATCAACACTGCTTTTATAAATACATAGTCTAATGAAATAATCTGAATGTACAGAATCATCGCAGACCCATTTATTACGTGAGCAGACTGATGTTATCTGATGCGCAGTCTGAATTCCATGAAAAAGGCTCTAAAGTTGTCCCCTTGAGACGTTTCAATCTCTCATGCGTCGTATTGTATAGAAGCCACAGGGCATACATAGGAGCTCGTATCATTCTCTGCGAGAAATGCTTGCTCTGCAATGCGGTTTGCTGGCCTGACTCTATACGTACGCTGTATGACGGTACATAATACGCTAGGGACTTTAGGGCAAAATGAATGGCATCTGCGTACTGAAAGGGGAGACTAACTTTTCGTCCTACATCCTGTCACGGCAGTCCACGAGCAAGACCAAATTTTACTCCGCCTGCTGCAACTGACACTAGAATTAAAGTGCACTCGGCGACTCGGTAGCGGATGTCGACGGATCTCTTCAACCATCAGGCAGATGAAGCCATTTATGTGATTTCATTTGTAGTGCGTAATTTGTCTAATTCATGTGCCAGGGAAAATATGTTGAATCATTAAGAATACGGAGAAAGTAAAATCGTCAACTCTGTAATGTTCCGGGGGGTTTCCTGTGATAAATGTATGATACAATGCGAGGCGGCGATGAAACAATGGCACAGGAAACACGCAGGGCTTCTTCCAATCAGTCATTTGGTTGGAAACGTTGTTATTAAATCGTTATCGTTTGCAATCACAAAAGTATAACTTACCTGCGTTCTTCTTGCTAAAAATTCAAGCATAATTCAAGAATTCAAGAATTCAAGAATTCAAGTTCACATTAAACGCCTGTGGCACTCTGAAGCATGCAATCATTTTGGTCGCTGACACTTTTTCGACTTGACAGAGTTTATAAAGTTGTGGGTGTATAACAAAGCCGAAACGAGATTACCAAAGTTCAATATTCTGCTCTGACAGTATCGTTATCGGTTAAAGTCCGTTAAGTGCTCTGATGTAAATAACTCTGCGTTGCATGCGGCGTTTCGTGCCTCGCACTACACATACCGCAGCCTATTATTTTGGTCTCCCTAACCACAGGAATAGAAGCCTGAGCATATTAATCGTAGTGTTGCCGTGCGGAATTTACGCGCGGTCCGCGCGGTGAATTTCAAATTTTACAACTTCCGGCTGGACGGTATGGATAGTGTTATGAGGGGCCACCCGGGGTGTTTAAGGGAGGAACCAGAGGGCGAAAGAAGGACCAGGTAACGGGGAAGAGGAACAGACTGCGAGTAAGGTCTGGTGAACAGCACTGGACGACGCGACGGTTGGATGGACGGGGTTGGGGGGAGGGGGAGACGCGTAGTATATGAGGTTAGTTAGCTAGCCTCGTGTGCTGCATATTAAAAATATTCAAATGCATCCGTGGAGTCCACGAACCAAACCCTCGTCCTCGATCTCCATTGCCCTCCGTCCTTCCTCCTCCACACCTGTACATATAGCAATCCCTTCTCTTCCACACCTCTTTCCCACATCCCAAACCAACAGTCCGTGCGGACCGGGGCAATTTACGGACTGTACGGATGCGATAGTGTAAATTATGTTTATGAAACAATGCCATGGCTTCTTTAGTCTTCTGTTTTTCACTATGTACATATACCATATATCTCTTTCTCTCTCTTGTATTCTTACCCCTGGAAATTATATTTGGGTTATTCTCCACGCAGAGGGCACTTTAAAAAAATAGTGATTTTTTTTTCTTTTGAGTAATTTTTCAAACTGGTTTCTTTTAGTATGTTTTAGGTTCATTACCATTTTAACAAGAACGTGTGAAAATATTCACGCTAAAAATTTATTTGAAAGGATTGTGGGGAGTTGGGGACCCTTTTCATGTAGCACTCATTTTACATTTTTCTTGTTACTCATAAATGAGGAATAGTACATATCTTGAAATGTTAGGAAAATTGTGAAACTCGTTTGAACCTATTTAATAACAATGGCTACTCTGTGATGACTGATATTAATTGTTTTTTACGCATCAATTTTCCAACTCAACTGCGCTACTTTTTATTCAGAGTCTGATTAATTTTATCCTTCTTTTGTTACAGGTATGTTAGAGAAAATTGATTTCCTCACATTTTTTTCCCTGATTGGGTGAGTATAAAAAAAAGAATAATATGCACTACATTTTTTGTTTCGGTTAATTACGAAATATTTTTTTTCAAGTAATGATGTTACGAGTACGCGTATGATAGGGGGCGTTTGTCGGGGAGAACTCGCCCTTCTGAGTTGTCTGACACTGCCAATCTATCCTCACTAACTTTTTGTAAATTGACGGAGAATCTTCAGTATAAATTCAATCCTGCTTTAGCTACTGTTTTTATTATTTGGACATTCAAACATACAAAGAGCTAAATCTTTCATTTGGGTGCATGTCCCTTGAAATTGTTCTTTTTATCCTTTGAAGTGCATTTATGTAATTAACTCTGGCTGCAGATAACATGACTCTGCTTTAGTTGAATGGTCCTGCAATCTTTTTGCGAGCCGTTCTCTGCATTTTTAACTCTTCTTTTTCAAAATACAGAATTTTTCAACCTGAAAAAACACTTGACATAATTAAATTGTTAGAAAACCGTTGACGTCGTTATGAAAATCTTTGAAAGGTGTATGTTAAAATTCGAATGGTCAATTGCTATTTTAGTAATTCCATTAACTCGTAACTCAGTAAACTTTGCAAAAGATCTATTTAACTGGAGAATCGGATCAGTTTAGCTTGTTCGCTTTAACGAGTTCAATGTTTAACGATAAATATTGCATTTTACGGAGTACTGCGAATTTGAATTTACTCTTCCTATAAATATTTTCCAGATGTATTGTTCGTTCGTATTGGACGTTTCAGGGCATACCGTTATCGTATAAACGAGCTATATTTGTTTCCAATTAATCAGAATAATGAAAAATAAAAACTCCTTTTCAGTGGAGTTTTAAATATTTGATTTTTTCAGTTTGCATTCAATAGAGAATCTGTAGAAATGCAATATTTGGATGGTAAATAAGCGGAATATCGATTTCTACGCGATTATATCGACTGATGAGAATGATCGACTGGGAGCAGCCACATAAATGAAATGTCCAAAATGTATTCCAGTGTATGTCAGTATGGCGGTGCTTTAAATTTTCACTCACGCTGCCCAATAGAGCAGATATCATAATTACATCTGCAATCGTAACTCCGCGTGCAGTAAATTTCACCGTAATGTACAGTCGCCGAGTTGGAAGAACAACTACTGTCAGTGCAGGAGAACCGCTGATAATATAGTGCTGTAGCGATTTATAGATGGATTTATTACAATTCGCGCTGTCGCGAAATATTATATTCCCCTGTTCGGTTCTCGCTTTTTAACATCGGATGATACGTTACAGTAAAAAATTAAATTTCCCTTTTTGCGTTTGCGTAACTCGAAACTCGTGCAATATCCAAGTGCTTGAAAACGTTTTAGCTGATTTTCAGGGGTTGTGAAACTGTGGTTCTATATAATGTATATTGTATATGTTATATGCAGTGCGTATTGATAACGCACACTTTCTTTTGAAATTATCAAATGAACGTGTTTTTTTAATTTGATGTATTTTACACAAAATGTAATATCTGAAATTTAAGAACGTTTCCCCAATTATATTTTGTGATGTTTACCAACTGCAAATGACAAGCTCTGTCAATCATGTAAGAAATGAGTGTTCGAAAATGTAATTTGATCCAAAATGCCACAGATTTAAAACAACCATCATACCCAAACCGTAATTATCACGAAATTCGAGATGTATAATTAACATGTAGCATATAAATGAATCGTTATTAATTAAACCGAACATTCGCTGCTATTTATTAATTTGTGGTGTAATTGGAGGATGTATGATCGTAATAGTTATACCAGCTATACAGTTACAAATTATATAGTTAACAGTTATACACATACGAGTGCTTGACCATACGAGAAATGTACATAGTACGAGTCATCGATTTGGGAATTACAGGGGCGATTAGGACAGCATTATTAGGGTGGAAGAGTAGATAAGGTCGTTTCCTAGCAAACCTGTAGATATACGAAGGCTATTACCGTGATTTATTTTTCGTCCGCCGATACACTGGAAAGATCTTAACTGCCCAATCTATCGATTCCTCAGGAGCATGGCGAAAATTTACTGACGATCACTATCGAAACTTAACCCCGTCTCGGTAGGTTGCATCCGAATGAAAGCTCATCGATTTCACTGCTACGATGAAAAGAAAAGATTTAAGGTCGATTGGAACTATCTTCACTTAAATCACATAGGCTCTGGCGTGCCTTGAATTTGAAATTATTCGAATTTTGAAGTTTAATATAATAGTTTTAATTAGACAATCGGGTTTTAGATAGTAAAAATGTTATCCTTTTCAATCCATTTTCTTCTGAAATAATTTATTTTGCCACGGTATATGTATTTTCTGCTGATCAAGAGGAGAGAAGATGGAGAAGATGTTATTTACCTAACTAAAATCAAGGCGATATCCGAATAGCCTGATCTGCTGTGCCATTTATAATCGATTTGGCACGCTGTGCAATTATTCCGTCGAAATTGATGGAAAGCTCGCAAAGAGGAAAGAGCGGAAAGCGAGAGTCACGTTGGTATCTCTACTCTGTTTTGGGGAGATCGGGGCCAGCGGGAGATAGAAAAGGGATTGTGAAGGCGAATATCCTGGAGATTTATGAGTTTCTCCGCGGATGTAAGATCTCAGAGCAGTTTACGTCAGCAAGAATCGTAGTGAGATATCTGAATTCTATTGTAACCAATTCGATGTTTGAATTCGGACCGAGCAAGAACGAGACGTAACTAGGCCGATTGAGCGATGGTTCTTGTTTACAAAAAGAAAAAAAAAATGTCCCTCCCTAGTGACCTACATAATATTTCTTTTTAATTCGAATATTAGGTATTAGGTATCATTACCTGAATTTCCTGATACCGACAGTCTCGACTGCTATTCTACGATATTTAAAGTTAGGAAGAATTCACCGCTGTCTCTCCGACTCTCCCTTGTGCCTCGTGCTCTTGCATTCTCTCCCCGGGTCGCTATACTTTCTGAATAATAATCAGTCGCACATTTAGAGTCTCGCCGCGCCACCCGGTATCCCACCATAGCGTCACCGTGGGGATGTCCTGGGGGGTGGGGCTGGCACTGTGGATGCTGCAGTAGGTGCTGGGGGTTCGAGTGGCATTATCATCGCTAATGAATATTCATTTCTGCTTGGTTCGACCAATGGCGAACCGAGGTCGCTGTTGCGACTCTACTCTGGTTTCAATACTATGAAAATGACTATACATTCTCTCCCAACCTTCCCTTTTTCCACTAACAATCTCGTATATTTTGCTCTTCTCGATGCTATCATTTTCATTCGTCAGTACAAAACTTGAATTATGTTGTTTTAATATAGAGAGATAACCCCCGAAAGGTCG